>CAXITT010000481.1:485415-552138 GCA_964033795.1 Lymnaea stagnalis
ATATATATATATATATATATATATATATATAGATATAGATATAGATATAGATATAGATATAGATATAGTAAGTCTTAGGTAGGTTCCTTAATAGTCAATCGCACATAAACCAATTAAAAACTAGTTTATTTCATTGTCATAAATCTCGTGCAGGTACAAAGTGAAGTAGATGTTTGGGTTAATAGAGGACATGTCGAACAAACAACCTGTGCCGAGATGAGCAACAGAATTCAGCAAGTTATAACTTTGTTCATTGAAAAGTCTGTTGAACTTTCAGGTATTTTACTGCAAACAAAAATTTGAAGCATGCTTTGTGTGTTTTGTAATACTTCGTGCAGATCCAGATAGTTAGGATCATGATTTTCCCCGATGATAATGAGGGATCCGGGGTCCGCAGTAAGAAACCCACTCCGTACTTATCGAGGTGAAATTTATTGGAGCTACTCCTATGTGTTCCTGTTGTAGACGGATGGTTTGGAAACATGCCAGTTGGGGGGGGGGGTCCCTACCTAATGTTACCACACCTCTGTCAAAGGAGGCGGCGTCACGCGATACAGGATTCCTGGGGGATTGAGAGCCATGTAGACGGATGGTTTGGAAACATGCCAGTTGGGGGGGGGGGGTCCCTACCTAATGTTACCACACCTCTGTCAAAGGAGGCGACGTCACGCGATACAGGATTCCTGGGGGATTGAGAGCCTAACATGTGTTGGGGTTGGTTGCCCATTTTATGCAAAGGATTGTAATGGTTTTATTTGACTGGCTAATATTAAAATCTACGACTTATGCGTAGAAAGAAAGGTTATCTAGCTGTTTAGCATGCCTATTGTAAAATTTTAGGTTTCGCTTAAGTCACCAAGTTTTTTAATAAAGATGCCAACATATGAACCTTAAACTTGGTGAAAGCACTGAAACTTGTCCGCTCCCATTCAAGAAGAGTCTTTCAAAATTAACTTTGCCTTATGCTGTCCTATTGTTAATCACGTCATTAAGATGGTGTTGTGGTGTTCTTGGAGAATTCGTAACAACCGAAAGATATATCAGTTAATGTAAGACTCGCCAATAGTCACAACGATTAAAAATGCCCAACGTGCTAGACAGAACCCTTTGAAGGGATACCAGATCGTGGAGTAGCAAGAGTAATTTACTAGTTGAAACACGAAGGCAGACGGCTGACGGGACGATAAAGACCGCAATGACTTTATGATGTAGTTACGGCCACTTCTGGGGGCCCACAGATGAAGGCGGTAAGCCACGGATCGATCCGAAGGATCGGGAGGAGAAGGCCATAGGATGTAGCGCCAATGCTGACGACATGTGTTATTTAAATTTGACTTGGGACGGCATCAGGAAGTTATTATGTGAGTTACACAGAATCAAAATGGGATGCCTGTGCATGATCTGTTCTCGGTGTTACTTCTTGCTTTTCAATTGGGACTTTGGCATCGATCTTTGATTTTATAGAGGTATATACATTCCTTCACACGTTTTATATATTTTGAGGATTTATGTTTTTTTGGGTGTTTTTTTTACTAAAAGACTTGTTTATGCCAACTATATGTTTATCTTTGATATATTGATGTGCAGGGTACTTTTTTATGAGGTTAACGGATGTTTTTTTTCCTTGATGCTTTTTTTTCTCTTTAGAAAAACAACAAAAGTAACAACAACTTTCCCTCATTCTAAGTAGACTTTCGTATGGATAAAATCTTGTCCTGGTATCTTAATTAACTTTAAACTTCGACGTGCATATAAAAAATACATCAATGTTTCACTTACTCAATACATTTATTATTTTAAAAGTTAGGAATCGAACTAATTGATGTAAAAAATGCCCAATAATATGAATCCACTTGGAATCTCCATTAAACTAATGTCATCTTAACACACAGAGAAGGTTGAAAGTATGAACAGCCTTAACAGTGAAACAACTGAATATTTAGCAGGTACGATTTTAATGCATTTATTTATTATGATTTTTAAAAATGTATGCCACCTTTTAAAAACATTATTTTAAAAATAAAATAAACGATTTAACTTTAATTTTTAATTTAAGATTAAATAAGGAAGACACACCTTTTTCTACCATTATATTTTAAATCCATAATTTTTATTTAAAAAAAATTAAACTGGTTAATTAAAATCTGCCCATTATGATCAATATTTAGGTCTAAATAATTCTAGAGCTTTCTCTAGAATCAGGAGTGGTTAAAAATACTCTTGCAAATATCCAAGTAAAAATCTTTTTTTTATAAGTAGCTCTTCTTCTTCTTTTAATTTTTAGGGCCAGCGATGAATGCATTGATCATTCTTGCTCCTATGTTTTCAGAGGGGTTTAGGATGTAACTTAGAACTGTTTTGAAGAGGATTCTTCATAATTAAATTACTAGTTCTGACAGGGGCTTCAGCTTAAGCTACTGAACAATCCTTAGACTGAGTTTTATGCGCTATTTCACAATCCTCAATTCTCTGTTGTATGCGCTTTTGAGCGATCCTTAGTTCTATGTTGCATGCGCAATGAAGCAATCATTACTTCTTTGTTGAATGCGCTATTAAACACTAATGTGTTTTATGTTGTATGAGCTATTGAATAATCCTTAATTATGTGATGTATGAGCTATTGATTAATCCTCAATTATATGCTGAATGTGCTATTGAACTAACCTTACTTCTATGCTGAATGCGCTATTGACCTATCCTTACTCCTATGTTTAATGCGCTATTGAACTATCCTTACTCCTATGTTGAATGCACTATTGAACTATCCTTACTCCTATGTTGAATGCACTATTGAACTATCCTTACTCCTATGTTGAATGCACTATTGAACTATCCTTACTCCTATGTTGAATGCGCTATTGAACTATCCTTACCTCTATGTTGAATGCGCTATTGAACAATCCTTACTTCTATGATGAATGCGCTATTGAGCTATCCTTACTTCTCTGATAAATGCGCTATTGAACAATCCTTACTCCTATGTTGAATGCTCTATTGAGCTATCCTTAATTCTATGTTGAATGCACTATTGTACAATCCTTACTTCTATGTTGAATGCGCTATTGAACTATCCTTTCTTCTATCTTGAATGCGCAATTTAACTATCATATCTTCTATGATGAATGCGCTATTGAACTATCCTTACTCCTATGTTGAATGCACTATTGAACAATCCTTAGTTTATTTTAACTTAAGTGTGCTTCATGCAACACAATGGTGAGTTGTTTCAGTACAACACCTCTGTATGCAGTTTACTTAAAGTGCAAACTTAGTGTCGTTTTATATTATATAAGTATTAACATACCGCCTTTAGGTTGATGGCTGACTTCTACGCTAGAGATGTCATGTGTATAAATGCTATTATGATCAAATGCTATATTGTTTAACATAAATATTTATTTATGAGCTAAAATGAATATGTACAGTGTTTAAAAAGAAAAAAAAATCATTCATTCAGATCAATAAAATAATCTTATATTCTGAACAATTTTTCTGTTTCGCAAACTGAGTAAGGCTCGTCGACTGATGCTAAGAGACCAACTTTATTGGAACAATTATATGAGAGGAGGAACAAGAGTGTCAACTCCAGCAACAAACATGTTTCAAAGGTAATTGATTATTTGCCATTTTGAATGAAATTTTTCACAAATCTTTAGTTTTTAAGAAAACGTATAAACAATTGTTTGAAGTTATATTTATTTATACATTTTTATACGCTTCCTCAAGTCCAACTGAGCTGAAAATGTGTACAATTACGCACCCACGAGAAGAAAAAAACAAAACAAAAAAACAACAACTTAATGACCAAGAAGTCATCGGTGAAGTCTACTGACCCTTGAATGAGCTGTCCATTTTGAATTTTACCTATAGCGTTTCCTAATGCTTGACAACACGTTCCCAAAAGACGAGCAATAATCATTAGCAAATGTTGAAAATAGTTCGAGAAAAAGTTCGCGATAGAGGTACTGAAGAATTTTTGTTTAATATTTGTCCCAAGAAATTTTTTTTTTTTTACCATTTGAAATCCTTTTGTTTGATATTTGTTATTATTAGGTAAATTTCATCGTAGTCATTTTATACGTTGTACATACAAAACTGTATCTCATTACCGATTTTTCTGTTCAAATTATTCTTTGCTGCACTGTTTTCATATTCAAAACAACATTTTCTTAATTAAATTTCATATTAAAATTTCTTCATTTCACCGATTTTCATCACCAATTTTATTTTAAAAAACTGACACTTTTATGCCATTATTTATATTATATATCTTTATTTAATGATTATTTGCAAAGATTGCAAGAGGAAAGAATAATAAATAGTAAAAAGTTAAACAATAAATTTACCATTTGAAATCCTTTTGTTTGATATTTGTTATTATTAGGTAAATTTCATCGTAGTCATTTTATACGTTGTACATACAAAACTGTATCTCATTACCGATTTTTCTGTTCAAATTATTCTTTGCTGCACTGTTTTCATATTCAAAACAACATTTTCTTAATTAAATTTCATATTAAAATTTCTTCATTTCACCGATTTTCATCACCAATTTTATTTTTAAAAACTGACAATTTTATGCCATTATTTATATTATATATCTTTATTTAATGATTATTTGCAAAGATTGCAAGAGGAAAGAATAATAAATAGTAAAAAGTTAAACAATAAATTTAATATTTTGATTTTCTTTATAGCTTATGTAAAAAATGGTTTTGCACTTAAATTTTTTTTTATTTTCTTGGAAATTTTTAATTTAAATATTTAAATCTCATTCAAATCTTTTAGAAAAGGAATTTAACAATCAAAGAAGATGACAGTGACGTTTCTAGCATCGAGCAGGTGTGTCAGCTAATCTGTTGTCATGTTTCGTTCAAGTTTATGATAGCCCATATGCCTTTTTCTGATTTCACATGCACTTTGTTAGGACTCTTTTTTTCTAAATTCTAGACGTTTTTTTTTTTAATGTATCCTATAGTTATCGTAAAATTCATATTTTATTTATGTTATTTCCATTACATTTTTCGTAAATTTGACAGATAAGTTCTATTTAAACGATCAACCTAAGTAAACACGTTTTAAAAAAAACGTATTTACCGTAAATATTAAGCGACTTCAAATGTGATAAAACAAAATGATATTAAAAATAAAATAGAACAATTTTGTTTGAGAAAGAAAGAATCCAAAACATTTCAGTAGAGCTAACCTTAATAGATTATTAGACGTTGCAGTTAGAAATTGTTGTGGCTCATCAATCTACTCAAGGGAAACAAATTTAGTAAATTGAAAGTTGTATATTGAAATAAAATATGTGCAATTGAACTTGAATTTCAAACATTTTTTTTTATTAGAGTGAATCAAGAAAACATCGTGAAAAGAAACCGTATGAGAAAAAGAAAAGTATGTATTTAACCTTTTTTTTAAAGATATATATATATATATATATATATATATATGTATATTAAAGAAAGTGTTTTCTCAATAGCCTTTAAATTTAATTCAGAATTGAGCAAATTTTTTTGTGGGAACCCAATTTGAATTAATCATATTTCAGTTTTAATATAACTCATTACTTTTGGTGTTAGTTACCATTTTAGCTGGAGTGCTTTCTCTCAGTATTAATGAAAAGCAGTTGCGATGCTCTTCCGAACATATGATTGTGCTAAGCACAGACCAAAATCGAAATACATAAATAAACAAAATCATTACTTTTGAAGCTTTCTTAAAGAGTCAAATGAAAAAAATTAATTCATGAATCACTTTATTTGGTTTTTAATTCTTTTTTGTTACCTTTATACTTGCCATACACAATATTTAATAACTTATTTATTATTATTTTTTTTTTTGTTGTGTTTTCTGTTTTGTTGATGTTTTTTTTTTTTTTTTTTTTTTTTTTTATTTTTTTTTTTTTTTTTTTTTTTTTTTTTGTAAAAAAATATATGTATATTTAACTTCTATAACAACTTATTAAGTCAAAGTGCATCAAAGAACTCAACAATATATTTTTTTTCAATCGTAGTCAGTAAATTGTCTTAAATTTAAAGTCTTTTTACGTTTTAGTGCTACTGTTGATACAACAGTCTTTAAATTTGTATAAGTCTTTTGAAATTTGTTACAAGTGTTTATACTACACTGACGCTCAAAGTTATTGCTAAAGTAAAATATGTAGTTTGGGAAGATTAAATCAAAAATAATATAGTTATATAGGCAAAAGTTGATTTGAGATTTGTCTTATTTATTTTTTTAAATATTAATTGTAAGTTTATAATTCCATTTGCGATGCATGTATTATTTAATATGTCTTCATTGTCTACATTGTGGTCTTTGCCAATCACATTCCTTGAAATGCAAATTCATGATATCATGATATAAAACACCACATTTGAAACGTCAAATGCATTTTTTTTTAAAGGTATCTTTAATATTAGCCGCTAGGTAGTGTGTCGGTCATCGGTATAGCTATTTTCAATGTGTGTATTTGTTTAGAGATTATTTGTGTAACTGTTTCTATGTAGTTTGTGTTAGTTCCGTTTATAGGTATGAGATCGGGAAAGCCGAACGCCCATTGAATATAGCACGATATTCTTGAGAGAGAGAGCAAAATAATGTGTACCCTGGCAAAAACAAAGTTGCCACTGCCAGAGAAGAAATCGCTGCCCTATTTCACAGTGCAGATGATGCATCCCCCAGAAAAGAGGATATTTACCAAATATATCCACCCTTAGTGTATTCGTTGACCTAAAGGGTCACCGTTGCTTTTATTCTTAAATAACAAGCGCATGCAATCATGATCAATTAATGTAACATTATTCTAAGTAATGACATTTTATTTTCAATTTAGTTTTAAAAAAGATGTGAATTTCTTTAAAATTTGCATTGAAAACGGGCATTGAGTTAAAACTACCTTTTTATGGCTTTCTTGTTGATTATATATCTGTGGTTCTAGCAGAGTAGGACATTATATATAGACATTCGCTAACGCTTTTGATTTGAAAAATATTAAGTAAATTAATATAAACAGAAACTTAAAATATATAGCGTACATAAAGAGATCATAACATGATGTACTTCTATTTCAGTATTGTAACGTGTTAATTATCTATGTTGAACTTCTATAGCTACTTATTATCTATAGCTTTATATATGTATCCTGCTTTGCGGTGACTTATAGTTATGGCGATAAATATTTATGTAGAAACATGAGGAAGGTTCAATAGACAGCTTCACTCTATTTATTCATATAATCACAATTTCATGATATGAAATAAATCTCCAGATTGAAGTAAAGTAATTGTCATAAATATCTACACTTAACTTATTTCTTAATACACTCCACTGGTCGATAGATAGTCCAATGATTAGAGATATTTCTTTGCAAGCGCAACACCATCCATAATCAAAATTAACCCTTCCAAAGATATTCCTTCCTCTCTCTTCTGCGTATGACATTTTATTATCTCTAACTTTCTGTTGATACTAAATTGCGAAACAATTCATTATATATCGATATTTGAACTGTTACAAGTATTTAAAAATAAATCATTGAATGATAAAGGGAAAGAAAGACGTAGAAAAAAATGTGTAATAGCAATAACTGTAATTTAGGTCTTTAAAAAATTGCACTAGGTCCGAAGTGAGACTTATGATTCAAATAGTCCTAATATTTTTATTCACTTATTTGCAACAGATCTTTTACGCTGGTAATTTATTGCCCTAGAAGTAGTCAAACATGCCATACCTCCTGCAATTTTTTTTTCTAAATGAGTAGTCAATGGGCAGCTAGGCATTGAAAATGACAAAAAATCATATGGTTGTTCACATTAGTGATAACACATTACCAAGGCACAGAACATTGCAAATCCCAACTACATGCATAGGAGCCAAAAGGATCAATAAACTGATCGTGGGCCCTTAAGATATAGAAGAAGAAGAAGAAATAAGGTTACATTTGTTGTATGTGGTGAGTAGAGAGTTCTTGTTGGCCATCACAATCCACACTCATGTTTTTTTTTGTTTCAATCAGCCTCACTCTACAGCCGTCCATGCCATTTGTCAGATCTGTTGGCAGCTGTTGTGGGGAAGAGTGAGGTTTGTTGGTGTTTACTGATCTAACATAAGCTTAAAACATAATTACAAAGATATGCTGTACCTTAGGCAAAAAAATAAATTAAGAAAAATAAGTACAAATTTAACAGTTTAGATTATTTCCTTTGGTGAAAAAAATATGATAAGAATTGAGTTAAGATTTCTCTAGACTTGTTTCTGTTAGGAAGACTATAATTCACAAAGGTTTGGTTTTATCGTGCTCATGATGGTTAAAAATACAGAATTTGTGAAGAAATAGTCCTCTGTTTTGTCCTATTATTCTACAGCGGCTACTGGTAATCTTGTTCTTTTAACTCTGTTTCATTTGAATTATTTTTTTTTACATTATTTTTGTCACCTTTCATCAATGTTGGGCTAAAAACTTTGATCACTTCTCCTGGTAAAACTATTGTTATTTCTCAGTCCTCTGTTTATACCATATAAATCATTGATCTACAACCATGCATATTTCAGTTTATACCATTTTTTATGACATTCTCCATATACCGTTATGTTAATACGATTCGTCTTATTCTACTTAAATTTTTTTAAATGATTGCTCTGCATATCCAAAAATAGTAACTTAAAAAAACTGAGATTTAGATATGGTGCATGTGAATGGAGAGAAAAAAGAACATAGGTAGTGTTGATTTCATAGATGTTTACCATTATGCATAAAGTATCTTTAAGTTTCTTTTTTCAACTTTTATTTTTAAAATTCAACAATTTATTTTTATGATTTTTAAAACATTTCTTGAAAAGAATAACAACTGCTTAGATAGAGTTAAAATAATTTATTTTATTTTATTACTCAATTTCTTTTATTTACAATGCGTTTGTGGGGGTCATTAACTTTAAATAATACTAAACAAAAAGAGAATATTCAAACAACATTTTCTGGTCTAGAATTTAAAACACAATTGTGATTTTAAAAATATTCAGATGGAGCCACTCATCATAAGTATGATAAAGTAACTAATGTATTCCAGATGTCAAGGCAAGACGTTTTGAAGACTTTGTGGTCGATAGTGAAGGCTAGGAATCTTCAAGTATTTATTTAAATAATTTTTACGTATTTTCGTTTTAGAGATATTACCTCAGTGAATTTTTTTTTGTAAGAGAAGCATTACCCCAGAGCAGTAGCTTCTGTTAAAAAGACCATAAACCAGTGATTGAATTTTGTTATAAAGACATTGCTCCAGTGTATCCAATTTTGAGCGACATTTATTAATTTTTTAAAACCATGTTTTTGTCATTTTATTTACAAAACCTATATGTTTCGATGTGGAGAGCTAGCATCCCTCCTAGGCATGGGCGCCCGCAGAAAACTTTCTAGGGGGGGGGGGCAAAAAAACAAGATTAACTTTCTAGGAGGGGGGGCAAAAAATGTTTAGTAATGTTTTAATGTAGTTTTAATTTATTGTAGCGTATTTGTATGGTGAACGAACGGACAGGACATCAGCTGAGTTACTTTCTCTTTATTTTCTCTTTACTTTAATACAATTTTTGTCTATTTTTGTCTAAAATTTTGTATCCAATCAATTCAGGAAGGGCAAGTACCACGCCTTGCCCCCCCCCCCCTCCCCTTGCGGACGCCCATGTTACTGGGTGTATTTGATGATATCAAAGTTATGAAAAATCTTTATATTTCCATGATCATACTTTCTCTTTATTTTCTCTTTACCTTAATACAATTTTTGTCTATTTTTGTCCAAAATTTTGTATCCAATCAATTCAGGAAGGGCAAGTACCACGCCTTGCCCCCCCCCCTCCCCTTGCGGACGCCCATGTTACTGGGTGTATTTGATGATATCAAAGTTATGAAAAATCTTTATATTTCCATGATCACTCAATGTCTTTGTTTAAGCTAGAAACCATGAATGACACTATAATTTTTGAAATAAGACTGAAGAGCTAAAATTATACCTCGTTATTTCACTCAGGATCCTGATGATAAACAGTTCATGTTGTGTGATGCACAGATGGAAGCCCTTTTTGGTAGGTTATCTTAGATACAAAAGTTAGACTAGTTAGTACAATTAGTGCTTCATAACTTTCCATTGCTGTTAAAATTGATTTTAGTCGTTTTGGTAATAAGCGTTTTAAAAGGATTAATCACGTCACTATCACTTATCTTGATCTAGGAGTCTCATCCAACTTCCTTATATCATCAATTATTTTGTTTCTGATTTCTTTCTTTATAGCTGTTAACTTACCTCGCGTATCAACTGACATTTAAAAAAAAAAAAATTGAAGGAAGAAAAAATATAATGTGTCGTGTATTCTTTTTTTTAGTTTTCAACATTGTCCATTAAACAGGTAGAAAGAAAGTCAACTTGTTTGGGATGATGAAGTATCTAAAGCAACACATTACAGATCTCCCTTGATAGCATGGACATTGTTCTTTTCATGTTACGTTTTTAATAACCAAGGTGTATGGATAAAATAGTTAGAAAATACATCTATTTAAAAATAAATATATATATTTTTATGAAAAAAAAATGTAACCTAAATGCAACCCAAAAATATCATTTTTTTGTTGTCATTTTTTATCACTGTCTTGGCTAGGTTTGTAAAGAATATGAATGAGAAACCTCTGTTCTATTAACAGAGTACATATTTGAGGAAGCTGTTTTTAAGTGTGTGCACATAGCCCTATTACCTGACAAAAATGTGAAAGGGATGAATTAAGCTAATTTATTTTTGAACTGTAGTTATTTTTTTGTGTGTGTTAAAATATATATATTCTCTTGAAAATAATTACTATAGCCACATGTTACTCCGTTTTAGTAATAGCAATAAATTTTACATTCATTTAATATTGTGTGTATTAACACTTCAGGCTTTACAACTTTCGAGGAAAAATAGTTTATTTAATATTTTTCACAAATCTTTTTTGGAATATCGCTTGTAGCAAGATGTTAAATCACTAAAAAAAATTAGTTTGTTGAAAAACTTCTACTGATTACATCCTACTTTTTAAAGCAATACTGTAATTCGAGTATCGAAATATAATAAGTTTCCTTTATACGCAACATGACTGCAGAAAATAAATTAGATGGCATCCTATTTAAAATTTAACAATGGAAGCTGTTTGAAAAGGACAAAGTTGCTCTGTTATTTTCTTATCTTATGTTTCATCAGATCTAATTTTTTTAAAAACTTTAATAGAAACTTTTACATTACAAGAGGATTTTTCAAAATCTTTTCTAGACGGCTAAGTTAACTCTTTTTGAAATTGTAGCAATGGCGCCCTAATATCTTTAAACGATATATCAAGCAGCTTTAAAGACAATTTTAAAATGCAGTTAATAGTTAAGTTTTTATTTCATTTTTTTTTTATAATACTGCTTGATTTTTCATTTTAAAAATACATTCATTCATTCATTTATTAGCTCAGTATTATTTCTTGTTGCATTGTAGATCCATTTATTTTCAGTTTAATTAATTGAACCCTACACACGCACAGGCCCAATCATAACAATGGTCAAATTATCGATTACTGCGACACGAAAAACTTTTGTCGAATTATCGATCATTTAACCGAGCTGTGTGCTAAAGAATGTTTCCATTTATGTGACACGTAGAGCAAATCCTTGTCCGCAGTGGCGTTATCTGTTTCTTATCTCAAATGTTAGGACTCAAATTGTATGTATATTTACATGTTAAACTAGTGTTTGGTTCATTGGTAAACATACTATTCTTTGGCAAACAACACTGCTTCTGTATGTCTTTCAGTCTGTGAAATTGTTGATAAATTAGATACACATTGTAAAAACAAATAATTAAATCATGTGAATGCCATTTCATGCAATAAGTCATGATGAATGGTTTCATCTGAAAATAGTTGGACACAATTTTCAATTAATATGAAAACATTTTATCAGTCTCTGATGTCCAAAATATAAGATCGACATATGACAATTTTGAGGATATATGCCACATTTTAGGCATTACCAACAGGACTTGCAATGACATGGATCAAAATTGTTGACATATTATGTCATTTACAGTGAACTTATATTCCGCTTGGTTGTACACGGTCTTAAATGGACCAAAGACGCGTGTGTTTAGGTGTTCATATGTGGTGTTTCCCCACATGTCATCAAAAAAATTAGTCTAGGGATTCATGGAAGTTGTGTTTTAGTGCATGCGGCTGCAGCGCGGTTGCAATGTTAAAATGACGATGACATAATTTTCTTTAGCAAGGCTAATTACATTCATTAACATATTTATTTCGTTATGTCTAATTGTTCGTTCTTCAAATGTCCTCCAGTGGACCGACAACGATTGGGGAGACTTAGGTTGCTGCTCCGAGACAGTTAGTAAAGAAACGTTGCGGAAATATTCATGATTTACTCACTTTGGAAAAAAGACTTCTAAAATCAATATTTTTTTAGCATACAAAAATACCCCGAGTTTTGCCTTCTGCTTGCATGCATCGAGGGGTGTCTGGAAAGCTGATGTGTGCCAGATGAAAATTTTAAGTGATATGAATCTTATCAATGAAAGAAACATAAAAAAAGGTCTCTTCAATATAATAACATAGTTTGGTGTTACACGAAGTTGACTAAACTGGAAACCCCCCAGGATTTTTTCTATGTAAAAGTAAAGGGGATTTGAGATAACACCCATAAACTTTTGACAATGCGGCTAAGTTCTTGAAGGGATAAGCACTGGTATAATTTATTTTTTTGGGCTACTTTGGTGTCCGAAAATCCTGCATGTTTTATTGCGTATTTCCAAACGTCATACCTGAACCCTGAGGGACCGTCAACATAAAATGTTTAATGTATCAATAATAAATGCTTGTAAGGCGGCACATTGAATTGATAAACCTTAAATCAAACGCATAGACAATCGGTAAGCCGCTCATCGTGGGAAGTGTTGAGGATGACTGCTAAGAAATGTTGGGTAAACCAGCAGCAAAGAATGCTTTCCAGAAAAAATGTGTCGAATTCGATTAATCGGATGACGTAGACTAGATTTGAGAATATTATAATTTGAACAGAGGAGTCCATGGAAACATTAAATTATTTCCATCTTTACTATACGTCATCATTGTAAGGGTTAATTTTTTTTTTTTTTATTCATTATCTGTGTCAGATAAGTGGGGTAAAATTCCCCTTAAACAACAGTAGGGGCTCGACAAACGTCAGAGCCAAACAGAACCCAAATGTACACAACGACACGCCAGCCAATGCAAACAGAGCAGTCTTGAAAAACCTCATACCAGTCGTAGCCGCCCCAAGCAGAACACAGATAAGAGTCAAACAGGTTTTTTTTTAAAACCCTTAGACAACTTGATATCACGCCTATTTAAAACCCACTCAGCACGTCAAGGCCCCTTCTCTCCCCCCCCCCGCCCCACACCCCAATCCCGGAGCTTTTTCAACGAAAAATATGATATAATCCTTATTTTAGGTAACATTGGCATTTAAAATATAAAAAAGTGTCTATAGTGACTCCGAGACTAGCTCAAAAATATTACCAAAAAAAAACCCGATGCAATCGCCTTGCCCAAACATTGGACACGTGGATCCAGTTCTGTACAAAGGATAGCGGTGGGTGTTTGGCATTTAAAAAAAAAAAATCAACAACCAAAAAAAACAAACTCATATTGACAGTTTCTGCTAATTTGTAATTTTTTTTCGTTGAAGGGGCGGCAAAAAGTATATCCTGTACCTGGTATAGATAACCTACACCACTTGGGTATCTCTACGAGTTATGTTATATCCCCTAAACTCACTTGAGATCCACATGTCGTCTGGGGACACGACGACTGCATTCAAGACGAGCGTGTGCTGTTATTTAAAAACTCTTATCACTAACAATCTTTTTCGGTCACGGGTGGTAACCTATAGTACTGGGCAGGACTCCTGTCAACCCGTCTTCAACTAATAATAAAATGACAAAATCGTCCGCTATCTCACTTTGAGATAACAGGTTCACTTGCCCTGTTAAAGGTTTTAATTGTGGAATTTGAAAAAGTTTGTCACCTAAGTACTGTCACCACAAAACGAGACTCTTTGTGAGTTATGGTCAAACATTTTACAATAATCATATTAGTAATTTTTTTTAAACATTTGTAATTTCAAGTGACACTCCTTTAAGTTGGCTGTGGAAATCTGAATTGTATTTTCCTTTTTTTTTCTTTTGGACATTACATGAAAAATTCACAAAGCTGTAGAATTAAGTTTAAAAAATTTGGAATTTAAAAAAAAAAAAGCTTTTTATCAAGAGGTATGTATTATTTTGTTCTTACTGATAGTGATTTTGTTACTTTACCAATTTATATTTTCTGTATGACTCAGTTTGGCTAGATTTCCGACATCTTAATATACAATTTTAGTAGTTAAAATTAACCGTTTTTGGTTTACTAATCAAAATATCAAACATTGTGCACCTATTTCTAAGCTTGAAAAGAAGAAAATTAAAGATTTAGTTGTCATAATTGAACTGAATAGAAATAAAATGTTATAACACATAACTCATTTAAAATTGTTTTTTAAAGTTATCGTGATTTTTTTATTTTTTATTTGGTCGTTAAAAATGATATTTCTTTCTAGTTACACGGCTCATTTCTTAACGGTAAAAATCTGTCATCTTCGCTTGTTTACTAGAGTTTATAATGTATTCAACTAATCTAAAGAAAATCGAAAAAAAATATTAATTTCCTAAAAAAATATGTGTATATAAACTAATTACATATTTCAAACGATAGATCTGAAAGTTCGAGTTCTCAAACGGTATTTATTATCAATCTATTAGTTGGATACTAGAGGCCTTAAAGTAATATTTTCTTGGAAGGAATTAATGTGTTAAAGGAACATCTTATTCTTAAAAGCAACGATAGAGATTTGTGTAGTTACTTAATGAAGATCGAATCAAATTAAATCTCATAAAAATATATCTGCTTGTATAAAAGTATATTTAATCTTTAACAATTAGAATGTAGGATTATACTTAAGAAATAAATATAAATTGAATTTATTTCAAGGGCGTTGAGAAACTGTGGGTACATTTGCATACCCATTCTTTAAAATGTTGGAAAGCGAAAACAGACGATTCAATTTTCATCGTAAAATAAAGACATATATTTGTTTCCTATTTTTCTATATATATAGTTCAAGAGCGTGGATAAATGGTGGGCATCTATTTATGAGGCTAAAACTATGTTTATGCTAAAAACTAAAATACATGACCCGGTGTTAAAGGTAAAGTAATTGTCACAAGTACCCTGGTGCTCAGTGACACTTGGTCTAATTTGTACAGTACCCCGGTCACTACCTTGTTTTATATGCCCAAGGAAACATAATAGCAATCCAATGTAGAAGATAAATTATCGATCTAACTAAATAAAGTAATGAAAGCTATTTTATTATCTAAATACACCATGTAACATGCAGGAAATGTGATTGAGGTCTATCCTAGAGTATATACTACGAGATATGGATGGCTGTCATATAAATATAATTTTTCAAAGAACATATGCAGAGTACAAGTAAGACACAATCGAGGAAATTCTTGCTTACGATTCAATCAAGAAACTAAACCTTTCAATAGTGGAGTCTTGAATGACTGTCCCACCTCTACTATGTTTGGGTCCTTCCTATGATCAAGGATTGCCATCAACCTGTTATTGCAAGACTTGCACTATTGCAATGATTTCTCTTACTAGCTTACTAGTATCAACAATGATGATAAAACGTAACTATTCCCGAAATATAAAATAAAATCACCTAAAATATGTTATCTATGCTAAGCCCTGCCTAACTACTTACCGGGTCCAGAATTCTAAATGCATACACACCATAACTATCTGACACACGAGCCAGCATACAGCTTCTTCATTCCGACACCGTGCATACACTTACCTCTCTATGTGGATACTGTGGCGAAACTGGCACAAGGTAGGTCAAGGTCTAAATCTACACACACTCACACAAAAAAAATCTCATGTGCGGAGTGTTGTAGTTAAGTTGCTAAATTAAATGTAGCTATATATATATAGTACTCTGCCTGCATCGGTCTGAACATCCATAGAGGAAAAAGCAAAGTACTTAAAATAAATACATCAAGCAACACACCCATAGCACTGGAAGGAACTAATCTTGAGGAGGTGGATAGCTTTACATACCTCGGCAGCATCATGGACATACAAGGAGGGACAGACGCCGACATAAGAGTGGGAGTTGATAAGGAAAGAGCGGCATTTAACCAGCTAAAAAAAAGTGTGGAGCTGTAGCAATTTGACCCTCCAGACCAAGGTCAAGGTATTCAACACCACAGTGAAACCTGTCTTGCTATATGGAGCAGAAACATGGCCAACAACAGCAGCTGGTTCAAAAAAGTGACAGACGTTTATCAACTCATGTCTCCGAATGATTCTACGAAACCGCTGGCCCAACGTCATCACCAACGAGGATCTCTGGCGGCGCACACGACAAGTACAAGGGGAAGAGCTAATCTGCCAGCGCAGATGGAGATGGATTGGCCACACCCTCAGAAAGCCCGCATCAAGTATCACGAGACAAGCCCTCACTCGGAACCCCCAGGGCAAGAGAAAAAGAGGTCAACTCAAAACGACTTGGAGAAGGAAACTGGAGGCAGACACCAAAAAGAATGGGCACAACTGGGGACAGTTTGAGAGACTTGCCTAAAAGACCAGGATGCCTGGAAAGCCTTTGTTTGTGGCGTATGCCCCAGACGGAACGAAAGGCGATGATGATGATGATATATACCCTTTCGTTCCTCCCAAACTTCTAACCACGACACCTTGCAGTCGCTAATGTCAACCTTGATAGTAATTAAGTTATTTGGCCCCGCTACGCTAAACCACCGCCTCAAGGCATGTTGATGTAAGTCATAGACAACTATATGCACACACACATTTCCCCCTATGCGATAACAGCCGCAGGGGACAGGCATACCTTTCCTTCTTACTTTCCTGCGATTGGTGTACCTTTGGTTAGTACTTTGATCATAGCGTAACAGGCACCCTGTGACAGTAATTTAAGGTATATTGCCCTAATTTCCTTATATTCTTACGAAAACTTAAAATATTAAAATATTTTTTTTACGTCCGCAACAGAATCCAGTTATAGTGTATTGTATCATCAAAAGAAAAACGCAAAATTTCAAGGCATTTGTGATGTTTATTTTGCAAAATAGGAAATTAGAACTTCGCATTTTGTAAAGACGAATCTATGTATAGACATTGACCTTTCTCACATGTGTGGGTTTTTAAACATTTTTTATATGTAATATCGTTCAACAGAACCATTTTTTTATCGCCCATTAACTACACAGTAAACATGTTACAAAAGAAAATGTAAAATCAATTCCTTATATTTAAAAAAAAAAGAAGCTTTTTAATTATATGTAATATTAATGGACTTCCACATATTGGTATCTTCATTAAACATGTATAACCTCTGCCCCACTTTTGAAATTTGTAAACTGAAAATCGTTAAAACTTAACACTTATATTTAAAGCCGCTCCAATAACCCAATGTTTTGCCTTACAGTCTTGTGTTTTTTTTTAATCTATTCTCAGGTTCACAAACTTTTCCCTTGGCCCTAAACAGTGTTTTGTTCAAAAGGGACAAACAAGAAAGTTTACATAGGAGCGTCCATTCATTACGACAACTTATTTTAAGCAATTGTTACCCTCCCCCCCCCCCTTTTTTGTCAACAACTGTCAATCTTTCAATGCCCCTTAAGTAGTTATGTCTATATTTTTATAACTCCCCCCCCCCCTCCCAAAAAAAAAAGAAAATGAGTTACACTTACATTTTACAATGCAGAATCCATTAAAAGGTTGTTAAAGACTAACTATTATTGTTTGTGGAATTATAAATATGACTATTGTCAGTATAGCTGGCAATTGTCTATAGTTTCTAGCTGCTATCATCTTCACAGGGAGAAGTCAGAATTTGCTCTATCGTAATAATGGGCATAGTAGCTGATTTATCATTTTCATCTTGCGGAACTGATATACCAGACAAGTCAACACCATCCTCATCTAACCATTTAGCACTTAAAATAGAAGCATTTTCAGTGTGAGCACAAATTGCCATAAGCTCTCTCTGTCTCCTGGCAGCTACTTGCAATAGTCGAATCCTTTTTTTTTTGTTGAGGAGCAGGTAGTAATTTGAACATGCTATTTGAACATGACTTGTGATGCAAAATAGATGTTACAGATTTCGCAAATCCGTTCAAGCGGCGATGTTATTATTGTTACTCACTTTACTTTCCCATAACTCTCAAAATATCGTATTTCTACTCCATCAATATCAATTATCTTTACTGCACACGACAACTTAACCTTGTCCTGTTCCATACTTGCAGCACGACCGCAAACATACCGCCATACCGTCCATTGCGACAAACAGAATCGACAGGTGAAGGGAGGCCAATGTTTTAATTCTCTTGCACTAGCAAAGTGTGCTAACATTCTGACCAGCCATCAGCGGTGCACAGACAGACACACATTGAATACATATTTTACTGTTAAAAGCCTAATAATTATATAAATATTTTAATTAAAACTAATTAATTTTTTTAAAATAATGTAATAACCACTGAAGATTTAAAATTAAAATTTTAATAGACAAAACATGATAGTTGACGTCAAGTAATCTAAAGCCCCTTCCACCATGTCAACAATTGTCAAACATTTCCAAACCCCCTATTTTATTGAAATTACTAATGGATGACACCTTATATTAAAATAGAGTCTTAAAACCCATATTTTTTCTAGTCACTGAGTTGTACTGTCGGGAAATAGACAAATGTATGTATCTATTTTTTAAAGATTAGATTTTCACGCATGTAACGCTATATTGATTTTATATATTTTTATCCTTATCAATACCCACCCCCTTTCTTTAATATTTTAAATGTATTTTCACCAAGATTTTAAAAAACTTTTTTTAATTTAAAAAAAAAAAAGAAAATTACCCATCCGTTACTCTAGACATCGAACAGTGTATAATTTAGAAGCGTGGATAAATTATGATGTCCTCAGTTTCTTAGAAAAAACGTTTGTTTTCTTTTTCAGTTCACTAAGTTTTGAGGTAAGGTTAAACGTATTTTAATGTGTCCAGAATGTTTCAAAGACGTTGACTTCATTTCCCGAACTTAATCTAACATTTATTAATGGAAAGAAAATATAAAAACTCATTTTCCCGACTGAAGTATCATAGAATTTAAATCTATATATATCCACAAAACAAAGCACATACTCTGTTTAAATTAATGACATATATATTTTTTGTAACTATTCTTTAACTTTAAATTCTATTTTTTTCCGTAATAAATTTAATAAATTGCATATATTGTGTAGTAAAAAAGTACCACTGATTAAATGATAAAAATACAAAGTTTAAAGTGTGAATAGTGTTAAAACAAATGTCTTTCTTATGATTAATCTACCTATAAAGGATGCAGAATTGTCACACTGAACAATATAAAGTGTGTTTTTTTCTTCTATTTTTGATCTCTATTTGATAAATTGCTATATCATCACAAAACTAAGGTAGATTAATCCGTGTAATTTTCGACAGGGATTGATCAGAAAAAAAAAAAAAAAAATTATGAAACATGCTTCTGACTCAGAACTTATTTCGCTCCCGCCAATATTCAGGCAAAATAAAAAATATATTTTATAATTTGTATTCATTTATAAACCTTCTTTCAAAAAAATATTTGTATCGATTCCAACATTGTGCACATTATTTATTTTTTGATAGCACGATTATAGTTTAGTTCTAGTAACTTTTTTTAATAGAGATGGGAGCATAGAAAATGCTCAGTTCTTGTTTTCCTTGTCAGATTATCACAACAATTTTAAAAAAAAATTTTTTTTACTTTAAATCAGAAATCACAATATAGGGATGAGAAAATGGAAATAAAGATACTTTCAAAAAATAAAACAAAATAAAGAAAAGAAATAAGCCTCTGAAATGAAATGATTACTTGTGATCAAATGCGTCCTTTGATACCATCGGTGTCTTTTTATGCCCAATGCAATGCAACCTTTGACACATTCAAACGATGCATCTATAATGTGAAATATTTTTAACAATATCAAATAATATTTTCCATTTGACTAATATTTCTTCGAACGTGAACTTTTATTCTTTAATTTCTTTGCAGGCCCAATAAGTGAAACCGATTCCAAAAGTATTTGGGAAAGCATTTAGACGTTAAATGTTCTGGTGTAATAAATGGAATCAATTTGAACTGTCTGGTATCATGTTCAAGTCACGATGAAAAATGCAGTTTTTAGGAGGTATTTAAGATAGTAATTATATTAATTGTTTATTTAATGTAGATTACTTGGTGGAAGGAGAACAAACTATATAACAAACTCAACCAGAATGTAAGACATGATAATGATGTTAATTTTATCATATATTAATTAGGTCATATCACACGGGATGGTGCTTCCTCAACATTATTTACACCCCCTCCCCCTCCAATTACTCCCATTCATAATTTTTTTGTCTTTTAAATCCCATCTTCATTTTAGTCCAAATTTTCTCCTTTTGCGAAGTTTTCCTACCAAAATAAAATATTTTTCTCCACCATCATTCCCACATTATTCTTCTCGCAACTGCATCATTGCGTTTTAAACGTAACCACTTGCTACTAAAACTTATGAACGTTATCTCCACCTTTGACAAATAACTTCGCTTCCATCCATCTCCTTCTTCTCCAATCATCTCTCCATCCAACGAAACTCTTCCTTTTTCACCATTTTGGCCACTTGCCTTTCGTCAACACTGATAAAGAACTCATTTCCTTTTTCCTTTTCTAATGTTCACCCCCACCCATAAAGTTCAGCGCATCTTCCATCCGACCCAGCCCTGAAAACCCCAAATCATCCACTTAACCCGACCATTCTTTCCTTTCCAATCTTCTACTATTTACCCCCTCTCCACCATGGCAAACTTTACCCTAATAAAACGTATACTTCTTCACATGTCCTAGCACTGCTAGCACAAAATGGGGTTAGTTATATGTACTTCAGTGTACTTAGATATAGATAACATATAGTATTTACTATTAAATAGGGTGTGTGGTACTCATTATTTTGAGTTGTTAAAATATAAAGATAAATCAAACATGTACAATATATGTAAATTAATTTTTAAAAAAAATAATAATTTGTTAATAAAAACTGAGTGCCAATTGAGTAGCTTTCATTGCAGGTTTTCTTTGAGATTTCTGACTAGATTGCCAACTCTATTAATTTGTTGTTGATATTAATTCATTGGTTGAATGGGGTCGTTAACTGGCAAGGAGGTATAGATAACGTGGCATAGTGTAATAGTCATATTACGTTGTCAAGAGGGATTACTTCGTATACGACTAGTATTATGATTTATGACGTGCGCGTGTGGATTATTTATTTTCAAAATATAATTCCAAGGTTGAATTAAAAAAATAAAAGAACTCCATTTCTTTCAGACGGTATTCATCAACCAACTAACTGGAAAAGACGTGACCGCATTGGTAGAGGTGCTCATGGGGTAGTTTTTGAAGCTATTAAAGATGACGCTCCTATTGCTGTAAAGGAGGTTTCGATGTATGAAGAAGCAAATTCCGAAAAATCGGTATCTATATTATATATAAGAATGTGACAGGCTTGACATATAATGCAAAAGAAATTTAAAAAATTTAAATACGTTCCGATTCTTTTTATTAATATAGTGATTTTCAATTATTTTACGGAAATCCAATAAATTTAAATGCGCAAAAATAAAATATCAGCTTTTATTTTTATTATATATTTGAAGCATTATTATTATAAACTGCAAATACGTTTAAAATGACAATTAAAGAACTCTATCAAAATTAAGATCTAAAGAATTACATCCTAGTAACATTTTTGTATAAGGAAAACCCAAACATCTAATGTTTTTAAAGTGTTTTTAGTGCGTTGTTATTAATGCGCAATAAAAGTAAACTTACTTTTTTTTTTAACTAGAAAAATCAAATAGAGTAAAAATTAAATCTATTGACTTACAGTTCAGCAATGAACTTGTACCGGTACAATGCTGCACGAGCACGTGGTAAAAACACACGGAGAGTAAATATTAATATACAAATCTTCGTCTCATATCGAAATAGTCACTCTCTCCATCCGCTCTAGGTCATCCTATATGTCAATGGGCGTATTTATATTTTTTTTTATAGACTTTTTACAGAAAAGGGTTGCACATTGTATCCCTGTCTCGGCCAGATTCGATATTTATACAGAATTTTAATTCGACACAGAATATACACTGTATTAACTTGTAATCAAGGTGTAGGAATACAATTTATAATTAATCTACAACCTGTCGCGGTACCGCTAAACTTTGAGTCACCCAGAGTTCATGCCCGAGTTTCACAATGTAAATACGAGCGCCTATCATAGCAGTGTGTTGGCATACATATGTTACAAGGCAACACTTAGTAGTATAGAATAAGAGTGACACAGATTTAAGAACAATTAAACCAGGCTCTAGGAATAAATGATGCCACTTCCAATATTCTTTAGGTGCTCAAAACATGATTTCTTTGATAAGGGAAACTAATTCCTTTAAGAAGCTACGCAACTAATGGTAAAAGAAAATAAGAATTTTTAAAACACTGGCTTCAGTGCAAGCATTGCATTGGTCCTTTTCAAAGTTCGTGTGAAAATTTACAATAATTTGTCTTGATATTTTTTTGGTTTGCTAATTAGCAAGATTATAGAAAAACCCTTATTAACACGAATGCAAAATAATATATGTCTCATTCAAAACAACTTTGACTTTTTTATCTTCTTCAAGGTGGCTCTTTATAATGAAATAAACATTCTGAAATGTTTACGCCATGACCGGATTGTCAGATACTTTGGCCATTGTACTTCAAATAAGGATTTATTTCTTTTTATGGAATACATTCCTGGGGTAAAAGATTTAAATTGTACTACATTATACACTAGATTAATTAACAAAAAATAAATGTCATATTATGATGAGTGAATCTGCATTTAGTGGTGTATTATAATTGAGATGCATAAATTCATTTGTTCGTTCTTCTTTAACTTTAAAATGATGATAGCATTAAAACAAATCACTCAATATGGCATAGCAGCTAAGAGAGTTAAATATTGCTTTTAATGAAGGGTTCATTGGAAGTTTATTTTAAAACGAACTCGCCGCTTCAAATTCAATTCATCAGAGATATAACAAAGCAGACACTTCAAGGTGTGGCTTATTTACATGATAACAGAATGATACACAGAGATATAAAAGGTAAAATTTCGCTTTTTTTAAAAAATATTTCAATGCTTGTTTGTAAAACTAGACTTTAGGCTTTTTGCAGTTTCTTTTTTTTTTAAATATATCAAATTTTAAAAAAAAATGTTATCAACTGGTACATTTATCAGATGTCTTATAGTTTTTTGGTTGTTTTTTTTTTCATTTAGTTTCCTTTATTAAGTAGAAAATGCAAACAATGTATAGTTTATGGTTTAAAAATACCTTAACCAATAGAAGCATTGAGAAAAAAATGGCGATAAACACACAGGCACACACACAATAAAAGAGAAACAGTAGCTTTGGATTCATGGTAGCACTATTGACCTCCTGTAGTTTTTCTTGGAGGTAGTTATATTTCGGATGTTCTCCTTGAGCTTTCGGCTGGGTTGCTCTGAGGACTATTAGTCAACACTACCACATCAGACGTGTGCCTTCTATCTTTCTAAAAGCTCTTCAGTAGCGCTTTACATTTTTTATGGTATATTATATTTTATTATATTTGCTATAATTTCAATAAATTAAATCTTTTTTTGTCTCTCTAGCGGCAAATATTTTGATGGAAGAACGATTTCAAATAAAACTTGCAGACTTTGGCGTTTCAAAAATGTTTCAAGAGCTCTCAAGAACTGCAACATTTATCGGCACTACGAGATGGATGGCCCCTGAAATGTTCACAGCTTCAACATATAGCTATGAAGTTGATATATGGTACACTTGTGTAATATGAAAATGTATCTCTTAGCAATTACACTGGCAAACAAACGCTTTGGTGCAAGATAAGTAATGCTTGTAACATTGAATACTAACCCAATGTTTCCATCCACCTTATTTTGCTAAGTTAATAACGAAAACCCGGATTTATAATAAAACAATTCAATTATTTAAAAAAAAACTGATTCTAGTAAAGACATTAAGAATAAGATCTGCCAAGATAATCCCATTTAACTAAATTCTTTTACCAGCTCCACATTCGTTTTTTCCTCATATTTCTTATTTTCTAAGTGAAATAGTTCACTTCTCTTTTTCTCTTTTGCGAAAGTGACAAAAATTATCTGGAAAACGATTAGAGTGATTGCAAGAAAGATTTTCACAAGTAGATAAAAGTTTTTAAAAAAAACAAGACGTCACATTGGAGAAGGCGTCGATGGGTCGTCGAGCGCGAGCTCTCAATATCCCCCCTTGGCTCAGCCCCATACCGGCCGACGCTGGGTCTCCCCGCCGCCAGACCTTGCAAGAACCTCCCCACTGGCCTGGGTTGCATTTAAAGCGTTTGCGGTCTACTCTCCTTGGGTCTGAACGGCTTTGCTTCCTCTCCGGGGAAAGGTGTTGCGTTACCGACCCGGACCATCCAGGGAGCCGTCCAGTTGGGACGTAAGCGGGGAAAAAAAGCTAGACATCACTTTGGAGATGGTGTCGGTGGGTCGTCGAGTTTGCACTCATAACACCCCCCCCCGGCACTCCCCCAAACGGGCCAGGGCCGAAGCCCCAGACCATGCGAAAGCGCGCCGGGAACTTCCCTCCTGGCCTGAAGGACGTCCGGCGGACCGAGGGCGCTTCGTTTAAAGCGTCCGTAGTCCACTCTCCTATGGGTCAGGACGGCTTTACTTCCTCTCCGGAGAGGTGGTGTTGCGTTACCACTCCCCACCGCCCAGGGAGCTGTCCGGTCAGGACTTAGCGGGGACGAAACGGTCGCCTAGGGGAGGCTTTCTCAGGGCCGCGTATTTTTAATCATTGACAAGGATTTGGGCGGCCACCCATTGTCTCATACCCATCAACGGCAACAAGTAATCATGTTAGCGCTAAACTTCCGTTGCGTTGGAAGTCATGTATTTTGCCTGGTATCTTTTAGCTTCAGAAGGAAAACTCCCCCTACTATTCGGTCACGCCACGAAGAGGCAAGATCCTATGTAACACCACCGAGAGGCTTGTGGTGCTGGGCATCGACCTCACAGAGCTCAGTCTTTGCCCGACCGACAAAAAACTAGACATATGATTCGATTTCACTTATTAAAGACATGAAATCGCACTCATGTTTTCATAACAGTGAAACTTAAAAACAGTCCTGCCTTTCTTTTTCTTTAAAAAGGGCCTGATTAAATATAAGCTTTGCATTGAAAGTTTGAACTGTTTAGTACATTATACGTCAGCTTTGTAGATGTCAAAGGAGCGTGTTTACTTTGAATTATATGCGACACCTACGTTTCATGTGCCGGCATTACAGGAAACATTGTAAAAGCTAAAAAAAACGTTTTAAACTAGATGCTTATTACCGTACCATTTCGCCACAACAGTTCTAGTAATTTACATTGTCTTAAGTGGTTGATTTTATTCACTGAGTAAAAATTTCATTAGATGCTATAGATTTTGTGTGTGTGTGCGCAAGCCTTTGATGTTTGCTTTTAATCCCGAACGTTTAAAATCATATTTGAACAGGGCAGTTGGCTGCACAGTTATTCAAATGTTGACAGGATCTCCTCCGTTTCCTGATAAGGAAGAACAACAAGTAACATTTCATTTGATCAAACAGGATTTATCACCGCTCTATAGTCTGAAAAATATAAATTCAAAAGAAACAATGGATTTTTTAAGAAGCATATTAAAAAATGACCCAAAAGAAAGGCCAAAAGCAAAGACTTTGCTTGAAAATAGTCCATTTGTAACAGTTAGGCATACCTGTAAGTTGCTTTTTAAAATTAATTTAAAGACCCATAATAATATTTCTCATTTTTCAATTTCTTGAAAATTGTGTTTTCCTTGAAAAATATGTTCATTAAGTAAATTTAAAATACTTGTGAGAAAAAAAAAATCTATGACACTTAAATGTGAATATTTTTGTATACAAAATTAATATAATTTTGTTTAAATAATGCTGCTTTAAGAGAATTTAATTTTAAAAATAAATTTCAATTGGTCTTAAATTTCATATTGTCTAGCATGATATTGATATTAACTTTAATTCCCATTCTAATAGCTAGTAGCCTATATTATTTAAGTAAGAAATGTTCCTATCAATAATGAAAAGAAACAAATTTCTAATCTATACAGGAGGCTAATTTAAAACGTATTGTTTAATTGTTATATTTAATTACATTTTTAAATAACGCTCGTCTTTTTTTATAAATAATTTTTTTTTTTTTTAAACTAACTTCTTTTCTTTACATTAATGATTCTTTAGCTCAACAGATTATCCATTACCAGCATTCAAGGTACTTTATGAATTTTATAATTAAGTTAAATTCACTTTATTTTTTTTTTTAATATATCAATCATTAAGGGAAAGTAATGCGATATCTATTCATTTGATAACAATTTTTACTAAATTATGACAAATCAATCATTAAATACTTCTATCTTGACACATATTACGCTAGTGTTATCTACAAAATATATAGGCTGTATTTGGTGCTGTCATTAGGGAGATGCGTTTCGCACAGTTTGAGACTCTCACATGCAGGGTGATAGCTATGGTTGCAAAAACATTACTATAAAAATAATTATTAAAAAAAACAATCGAAAATAATGGTATACATTTTGACACGTTGGCCAAACACGCTTCTGAGAACAAACAAAAGATATGCTTCCATTTTTTTTTTATTTGATAAAACAATTTGAGATATTTTTTTTTTTTTTAAAGATTTTTAGAAATGTCAAACTTTTGAGGTTTTGCGACTCAAATTTCAGTCGATCTATAAATATTCCCTGCCTATTTCTAGTGGAATGATTTAGAACTTGAAGAAAAGTCAATCGTGTCTTTTTACCCGATATCTGGATTTCTTTCAAAGGACGAATATCCCTCTATTTACAATCATGCCTTGTTCATGACATCACCATTTGGAAGCTGTTTTCAATGAGTAAGAAAATGTGCAATAAAACTAGAACCAAGATATGGTATGATCCCCTTGAGAACTCAATGAGAAATTCAACTACTTCTATTTCTCTCAAACCAAATATCGAAGTTTACTTTCTCATGTTGAAAATACTAAATGCAGACAATAGACAAATTGAAGATTATCAACCACTCCGGGGAGGACCAGACCCTTTAATAAGTTCAATATCTTGGGAAGAAACTACAGAAGTAATCAATTCTATCGAAAAACCACAAAGCCCTGGAGGAAAACTCATCCGATCATAACTCATTAAATATGGAGGAAGAAAACTACACACTCTGGCACATAAACTTATAACTGAAATTTGGATATAAGATAAAATTTCAACAGAATGGAAAATAGCCCTAATTAGTGCAACGTACAACAGGAAAAATGCAATAGAATCCAATGAGGATTCAGACAAATTTATCAACGACTGATCACATCAACTCTGTGTGTATTTTAATTAAAATGGCCTATGGAAGCATAAACAAAGTATCTATATGAGACTATGCAGAGTTTATCATATCCAACAAACTGACATTATTATGGAATTGTGGATTATGGAATGCATGGTTTGCTTTTAATTAGTCTAAAACACCAAATAATACCGTAAGTTCCTAAAAGAGAACAGTTACAGTTTAATTGTATATGACCAGATGAAAATGATATGCATGCAAATATGCTCCACTGGAGTAAAAAGATTAAATAATGAAGAGAAGCAGGTGAAGATGGGACATGCTCAGTTCATAAATTTTAATTCACTACCGGTATGGATCAACATAACTTAATGAATTATTGGTTCTTGTAGATTACATATCAAATCAAATAGGATAAATTGCTCTTTTATTATTGTATATCAAATCAAATAGGATAAATGGCTCTTTTATTATTGTAGGTTACTCTGGATGCAACTACTGTGCCTACTTAATCGGATTGCCATAACATTAGAAGATACAAAATATGAGCATTTTAATACACAAACTTAATGTGGACAACAAAGGCCGAGAGTGTAATTCTTCCATTTTAATAAATTTACGAGTGTTAGGCTAAAAGTTATATTTCTATTAATCTGAAAAAAAATAGTTTGGAATTATTTTTAAAAAAATATGACAGCTTTTGTCTTTTTTAATTTGGAAGAATGAATCTGTCAGTGGAAGACTTTGTTGATAATTCATATTTTTTATGAAGCGATATAAATAATTATAACTGGGGATGCTGTTTAATTGCCTTAGGTTACTTTGTAATGAAAAGAAATAATTTGAGCTTTATTAGAGTTTATGCAATGGGTAAAAAATTCAAGACTGCGTGTTTTCCCTTTGTTAAATATATGAGTCATCTGGAAGACACAAATGGTAAAATTTCAGATATGCGTCTATGTGTCCCACTTGTGGTGTATTTTAGAAAATCAAATGTTAAGATTGTGTATATCCACTTGTATTATATGCTAAAAATACTAGTATTTCTCTCTTTAAAAAAAGTGAATTAATTTTTTAATTTCTATTTTTAATAACAGAAGGGGAAAAAATCACTGTTTTTTGGGGTTTTTTTTTAAATTTTATATTTCTAAATGCATTTTTGAAAGTTGCATTTTTAATTAAAGTAGGTCAAATTTGCTTGAACATTTTTTTTTTTTTGCGTGTTGAAAAAATGGATTCAATTTATTATTCTAATAAAACATTTTTTCTTGGTTTTAAATTTTTTTTTCCTCTTCTACTTTTTTACTTTTTTTTAAAGATTTATTGAAAGTTGCATTTTTAATTAAAGTAGGTCAAATTTGCTTGAACATTTTTTTTTTTTTTTGCGTGTTGAAAAAATGGATTCAATTGATTATTCTAATAAAACATTTTATCTTGGGTTTAGATTTTTTTTTCCACTTCTACTTGTTTACATTTTTGTAAAGATTTAGCCAACCTAAAACCCTTATTGTGTGGCCATAAATCAAGACATAGTAAACTGTGACCTAACAATTGGTATCAAAAAATAAATAAATCAATACTGAATCCCATGATATATTAAATTTTATTATTATAATGATTTTCATTGAATAACCAGCCAGATTGAAGAAGAGCCTCCTAATGAGAGAAAAAAACATAAAAGAATGGCAAGAATCATTGAGGAAGACGAGTTAAATTACTATACTGTTCTCGAGGATTGTTCAGAAAACCAAGACAAGGTAGTGATAGTATTTTTTTTTAAAGAAGTAGCTATTCATTTTATTTAAGGACGCTAAAATATTTCGATGCATAGCTTAGACTTAAAGCATTTTATGTTGCCCTAAAACAAATGCGCCATCGTCTAACACAGTGGTTCTCATTCTCCAAATGCCATGACCATTTAATACAGTTCCATAATTTGTGGCAACTCCCAACCACAAAACAATTTTCGCGGCTACTTCATAAATGTTAGGTATATATGTTTTTCGAAGGTCTTAGACAAACCTTGAGAAAGGGTCATTCGACCCACAAAGGAATCACAGGTTGAGATCCACTGGTCTAACAATACGAAAATGTTTCCTAAACTTTGAATTCTTTACCTTCTCACATTCTGCTCTTAAAACTGTGGGAAGGTTTTGTTGAACTTAACAATTGCCAACGCCTTTTTGGACATGATAAACGACATCTTGGCTCGGGGTAACAATGTCAATCTCCAATCGTTACCATGTCCCATTGAGGTAACGCATAAAGAGAGAGCGGAAATAAATCGTGGAGCTCGGAGGCAACAAGAGACTGGCACAAATTGAATAGTATCGGTACCCAAATGACGACTGAACAATGCCCGAAAACTGTGATAAACTAAATATATTATTAAACATTTGGCTCGAAACTACAAAAGCATGAACCACATGAATACAAAGTTATTATTATTATTTAAATTTACTCTGGTCTTTAGAAAAATTCCAATTACGCGATTTTAGGATTAATACGAATCATATGTTATTTAATATCTGAGACAAAAATAAATTCTGTAAGTGTGTCTTAATTTAGTTTTCTACAGTATTTCTTTTCAGTCGAACATAGCAATTTAAAAAAAAAATTCTACATATTAAGATTTTGAAAAAAATCCAAAAATATGTTTACTTATTTACAGAATCTCCATATTGCAGAAGCTCAACAACATTTAGTTGACGTGCCATGGTTTCATGGCGTGGTGCCAAGAAAGGAAATAATCAGGCTTTTAACTAATGACGGAGACTTCCTTGTGCGACAATCAAAGAGCTTTGACACCAAAGAAACACAATTTGTTCTCAGTGTTTATTGGGGAAGTCTGCGTCATTTCATCATTGCGTTTTATCTGGTCAGTGTTTTCTCCTTTTTTGTTATGTCATTGTTAAGCACTGACTTGTATTGGGAGAAATTAATGTCCTACTTTAATTTTAATTGGCTCGTTGTTAACAGTGCCTAACAAAGGACGATACCATTGAGTCCACAACGTTAAAGATACGACACCCAAAACAGTTTCTAGTTACAATTAATTAAGATTTATTAAGTCTTAAGATAATTACAAAAGAAAAGAAAATATAATGACAATCTTCAACTTACAGTATGGTAGATCTCGTACCGGTACACAGTTAATACGGTTAGAATAATGTGCCAATGAGTAAGGCGAAATAAACACATATAAGCTCACAAATACACAAAGAATAAAACACGTCTCGTGAAGTTATAAATCTATCTGAATCCCTGTCCCTCCGTCCGTGCCTGTCAATCCCTTATATAGGTCGCGTAATCCCTGCCTTTCAGAAAACTTATGACGCTTCTAGAACAATCTCATTCATTCTACAAAATACTACTTGGAACAGATTAATTATTTTTAGTAGCTGGCGGCATAAACACCAATAGATCAAAGGACTAAGCCACACCCCTCTGTGAACACAGCGTCTCATGCGGGGTCAATCATAGGTTACGCACGAGAAAAATTATGTAAACAAGCTCTATATAACAGTCATACAAAATATTATGATAGGTTGAATTTTGTTGTAAACACCCATTTTATAACTTTCAGGAAAAAGGAAAACTACGTTCCGAGAATGGAGCTTAGACAACATTCAATTCTTTTAATTTTTATAAAGTTACCAAGACATCCTCGATCATCAAAACATGGCCATTTTAAAGAGCTTGAAAGCACCTTAGAGAAATTTCTTACCATAACTGTACCACAATTTAGAAGGGATCGGTCTCTCGGTCTCATTATAATTTGTGTTTAATGAATGAAAACATTATTTAACGTCTAACACGGCAATATTAATGTGTTAACAGAATATGATATATAAATTATAGGTTAATTTCCAACCAGCTTTATGATTAACTTGCTAAAAAAAACAATCATAAGGATTTAATGATGGCATCTTCTTATTCTTTTTATGCGTTTTTACTCCAGCTGGGGCATAGGCCGTCCACAAGAATTTTCCACTCATCACGGTCCTGTGCTTTCCAGTTGCTTCCAGGTGTATACCTTATTTTGCGTGTCTGCCTCTAACTCGCGTCTCCATGTATTCTTATGCCTTCCTCGCCTTCTTTTTCCCTGTGGATTCCACGTTAGGGATTATCTGGTGATTAATGGCATGATCATATAAAAGTGTTTCGAGTTTATTTATAACGAAGCGCGTTCGTTATCTAGTTTGGTGTTCAAAGTGTTATTGTTTGTTTTTTTCCCTCGGAATATTATTTTATAACTAGCTATACATGATACATTTTTAAATTTAAGTTTATATGTCTTTCTTTTAGTTTGCACCAGCTACAAAGTATTGAAAAAATAAAATGGAACACCCCCCTCTCCCACACACACACAATTTAAAAAAAAAAAAAAATTAAATATATGCACTTATGCGTAATAGTGAAATGAACAAAAAGACATTTATATCATATTATTTAAAAATCACTAATGGTCGAGGAATGTACTTATTAGAAAAAAACAGACATTTATGTGATTATCATTCATCAAACTTAAGATTAAAATAGTAATAAACAGATAAAATAAAAACTATACACTATATTTCGGAATGTCATTAATATGAGAGGGAAGCCAAATGCGTTTCGTCTAAATCGCGTTTCATTAACAACAACAACAAAAAATACACGCTGACTTTTCGAATCAATTATATCAACACTGCGCTTCTGTTTATAGCTGACTGGGTGGAGGACTGGCAAAATCTTCGGATGACCCACTTTCCGCCTACCTGTCGAACTACAACTTGGCACATCTATTCGCTACCGATGACAAAACATTCTTTAGCCCACTTCCAGCCAGAACCCCCCCCCCCCACCAAAAAAAAAAAATTACCCCTTTTTCATAGGGGAGATGACGGAAATATGAAGACACTGATTTAACGAAATAGAATTCCGGAATAATTGCGCTAATGAGATTTTGTTGTTTTTTTTGTTGTTTTTTTTTTTAATTTCGTAAGTGCGTTTGGTGCATAATATTTTCTTTTCTTTTTTTTTTTTCTTTCTGAAATAGTTGGTGAAATGAATATGCGGTGTAAGAGTGGGTGAGCCATTAGAACATTAAAATAATTTCAGGGCGGTAAAATAATGTGCCTGATGGGATGGGGGCGGAGCACAAATCGGGTTTTTTATTAAGCTGGTTACTTGTAGGAATGTTTTGTCACATTTTTAGACCAAACCCCCCACCACTGTTGTCGATCTTACATTTAATACAGATTTTATGCGGAAGATTTGTTTTTAGGGTGTATTAAATTTAGTTTAATTAAATCCTATATTTTAACTCTGCTTTTGTTTGTCGCTGGCTGGCTGTCAAAATTTTCGGTCGGCCCATTCCTCAGCTCTCGTCAACAAATTCAGCTGAGACTTATCACAATGACTCTCTACAGCACAAATGACAACACATTTTTTTTATAAAATTGTCAGCATCAACACCCAACCACAAAAAAAAAAAATAAAGTTTTCCTGTTTTTAATGGGGAATATTATCGAAATATAATGACACTGATTTCATCAAATGCCATTCCCGATAACCGCGGTACATGAAATTCTTAAAAAAAATATCGCAATTGCTTTCGGTACGTAATAATTTATATTGGTTTTTTTCTTAAATGGTTGGTGTATTAAATCTGCAGCGTAAGAGCGGGTTGGTAATTAGAATATTAATGTAGTTCAGGGGCGTGAAATTTTTTTTTGTTTCGAGCGTTTGAGAGAGGGGGGTATTAACTTTTTGAGCAAAGGGTTTCGACATGTCATCCCCCCCCCCATATTTTGAGAACCCGCGATCAATTTATTGATCCTCAAAAAAAAGGTTAAATGTAGATTTCAGATAAATAATTTGAATTAAAAATGTTTAAAATTTCAATTTAATCTCTTACAGCATTTGAATGGTTGGGGCCTAGAGGGCAAACATTATCCCACAATTCAAGAATTAGTAACTGACATGGTTGAATCCTCTGCCTTTGTTACTTTAAAGTCAAGAGCTATTTTGAGAAGACCAATTCATAGAGAGTGGGAACTGCTCCATGATGAAGTTGTAATATTTTATGAAATCTTACGGGTAGGTCTTTAGTATTTTTTAAATGTTATTTCTCTAATTATGCTTACGAAGTTTTAAAGGCATACATTTGTCTTTTCCTAAAGTTGAATATACTTAGTTTATTTAACTAAAATAAAAATATAAAAATGCTCTATTTTTAGCGGCCTTTTTTTTTTTCCACAATTTTGTTATACTACTTAACACCTGTCCGTTTTCATTATTTTATTATGAACTTATATACGATTTTCTGAAGGGTTCTTTTGGTGAGGTATTCAAAGGAATGTACAAGAAAACATGTCATGTGACAGTGAAAACATGTACAGACAGAAATACAGAAGATGAAATTATCGAGTTCCTACGACAGGGTCGTCTTCTCAAACAATTCAATCATCCAAACATCGTCAGCTTCATTGGCATCGCTGCACAGAAGCACCCCATCATGATTGTCACGGAGTTCATGCCAAGTTGGTTAACATTACAACAATAAAATTTGTGTTTAATTGGTTTTTTTTTATAAGGCTTATGTTCAGCTATGTTTGACTATTTATAATATCGTATGCATATATATATTTGCCTCGTGTTTTCGCCCTGCTTCCTCTTTATAAACGGCCCGCCCATAACACCACATGCTATATATTTTCATTACCGAGTGTTCAAAGTACGGGACGCAACTAGCTTTCATGCGTGACGTCTCAACTCCAGTAAAAGGGTTGATTTTTTGTTTTCTGTATAGGGAGGCGACTACTAAATTAATCAATACGGAGCTAAGGGTCTGGTGTAGGACTTTCTTTAGGAATGTGTTTAGGGCCCTTTTTAAAAAATAGACAAGTAGTGTGTAGGACTGTCAGAGTACCTATTACTTTAAGGCTGGCATTTAAAAAAAAAAATTATGACAGGTTAACATTTTTTTTCGGTAACAATTGGATCCACTGGGTATTTTCTTAAAATATATTTTTTTTTTTTAAAGTTCACCCAATTAAGCCCTAGTGTTATATTTCTTTTTTTCTTGTCTAATTTTCTTTTCAAAGGGTTGGTAAGAATTGAGAAATTGGATTAATAGGAAAAATGTAATGCTAGCATTACAAATGTCCTTATCGAAATAAAATATAAGTCGACAACAAAAAATGTTACAATTTTTAAATCACTAGATGCGCTTATCTCTTATTTAAAAGACAGAAATAAATGTATTAAAGTAATAACTTTATATAGGATGGTAAAGATATTAAAAACAAATGTAGATTCAAGCGAGATTACTTAAAACAATCTATATCACTTTTTTCATTGCCATCATTGTAATATATTGCAAATGTCTAAAATGCTATGTTATCGGAAAACTTTTTTGACATAAGAGGACATATACTATGACAAACATGGCCATCAATAAACGCAAAATACTTTTAAATGTTATAGCAAAGTGATGTTTTTTCTCTTAAAATGTATAACAAGTTATCAAAGATATTTTTGTGTGTGTTGTAATCGAGATTTACAACGTTTAGATTCTTTTTAAAATGTTCTTTTGAAGCATCTTTAAAAGCAATCATCAACTAGATTAATATTAAAATATAGACTAGTTTGCATATCCTTAATGGGATGAAGTTGTTTCGTTTTCAAGTATTTAGTACGTTATAAATAACTAGGTAGCATCTGTATGCAAACTGCACAAAAATTACTAACGTCTAATCTTTATTTATATTAATTGCTGTATTTATAATCAATTTTGTTCTGTCAGGCGGGACATTACTTTTATTTCTAAAGACCATCGGAAAACAGCTGTCGATCATAAAACTTGGACAAATGTGTGCAGACGTTGCCTGTGCCATGGAGTACCTGGAAGAAAATAAAATAATACACAGGTGCGTAATAATTCGAAAGAAATTGTGGACTAAATTATTTTTTAAATTTGTGTTTATTTTACTGTCTTCAGCATAAAATATCCCCAAAAAATGAATTAAACAAACAAACTAAGGCAATTAAAGACAAATCAGTATAAAAGCTGTCTTAATACGTTAAATCAGATGCTGAATTGTCTGAGACCCAATCGTAAATGAAGCGCTATCAACGAGATTGCAGTAATTAAAATAATTTAGGCATGATTATGTAAAATTCTAGAATTTTAAAAATTTATATTAATAGAAACACACCAAATTAGACTAGGACTAGAGGAAAATTAAGGACTAGTAGTAAGAGAGTAAGCCAAGTGGTTATTGGGTGTGGAAAATCTAAATTCATTTGTTTTTATTCCTCTCCCTCTTCCAACTCGACCAAACTTCACCACCACTTTTATAATTGCGGAAATAAAGTTCAATGGTGAATATTATTTTCTTCCAATGAGGAATCTCTTACCGTCAACAGCGTCCCAATATGTATCTGCTTTTTTCACGCCAGAGAACAGGGAGTTATGCGCCACTGCTCAACTAACTTACAGATTCAAGATGCAGTAGCTTCAGTACTGCTAATTTTGACACAAACGGAATATGATTATTTTTAGAAGAATACAGTATACCAATACTCATCTCGATGTGGAGCATTTGTAGAAAGTGTTAACACATCTCATTGTTAAACAATTCCTAAAGTTCGCAACCCTGTGGAAATCCAGTTGTTTCATCATCTTAGAACATATTTCGATTCATCTTTAAATAACTACAGAGCCTAAAGCTCCGAAACACTTAATTACGAATGAAGTAATTATTGAACATTAAGCAATTACCTACTGAAAAATATTAACAACGAAACATATAACTACCGAAGAAATGAATGCTGAAAACCAAGGGCAAAACAAATACCCGTTAAAGAAATATCTGCTGAACGACTAGCTTTATTATAAACACGATATATACATTATGGACTTGAGTACACGATCATAAACATAATTGTGAATATTATCCTTGCTTTACAGAGATTTGGCAGCGAAGAGTTGTTTGGTTGGTGCAAACAATACAGTAAAACTTTCAGAATTTAGATTGTGCAGAAAAGGACTTTTGTATACTGATTCCAAAATCAATAGCATGGAAGTCTCAATTAACTGGGCAGCGCCCGAGTCTTTAAAGTTTGGTATGTTTCCTTTTTTTTTTGAAAAAAAACTTAGTAGAGCGAACATTGGTGCGTCATTACCTGCACTTTTTTTTTTCTCATTATGTTTATGTTAAGCCATGAGTGTAGGCTCTGAACATTTAACAGATAAAGATTGCAATTATTTTCAAACATAATTATAGATTTTTTTCAAAAGAATGTTTGAAAAGGCGATAACATTCTTGAAAGATACTGTATCTATGTTGATGTGATTATGCTCATCATTTTGATACACCTCTTATTTCATTCCCAAAAAGTCTGTAAAGATTCGAATAATCTAAAGACACAAAATTGTAGCTCATTCCATGGAAATTTCTATAAAGTTGAAAATCTTTTTTGAATTGTTTGCAAACTTACATAAAAACCGCTTATGTGAATAAATAATGAGATTATATATAAACTTTAAGATTGTTATTAGATAATCCATCTTAAATATCTAGAGAAATACCAGTTTATATAAAACTTACAGTTAAATGAATATTTCAAAAAATCTTCAGAGACACTTAAAGCTATATCATAAACTCTATCAACTTATCAACGTTTTCTTGATGCTTAACTCTTGTAATTAAAACAAAAAAATGTATATCTCCCATATAGTTGTCGATTGCAAAGAGCAAAAAGATAACTCAAACAAAACAAAATGCCCGAGCATCAGTAGTTTCATTTGGATTTACGTATGGACCACACACTTTCAAGGGCTGATTTAGTTTACACTTCAAAATTCTTTAACAACAAACTTTTATATCAACAAAATAATTCTTAACTTTTAATGTGGTTTAGTTGTTGTTTCTTTAAGTGTTAACACTTCTTTTAGTCATCAATGCCTTATTCTGTTAAATATGTAAAAAATAAGATGCATCCTAAGCATTGATGTTTTCTATGATCAAATACGTTTAAATGAACTAAAGTAGCAGCTCAAACATAAAGCATAGGATCTAAAAACCTGTCCACAAAGTTGCAGTTTTACACAATGTTCGGGCAACTTGAACTTTAAAGAACGTTTAAAAATCCTTGGACAAAAATCGATTCACATCTTTCTCTAAAAAAAAAATTATAGTTATTTTAATTTGTTTACTCTTTATTAATTAAACTGTAGTTAAGTATAATTAAAAATGAGACCTCAAACCACTAACTGATTTATTAAAATAAAACCTCCAACAATAGTTTTTGTAGGGACTCATAAATTAAGAGTCTAAGAACTCGTTTTCGTTTATAGTTTTTAAAAATATATACAATGTGAAACGCAGTGGAGTTGCAGGCTTTAACTTATAGGGAGCAAAGCAACATTTCTAAAAGTTGCGGATAAATCCACACCCCCATCCAAACAATTACCCCCAAAAAATACATATAAATAAATAAATACATGAAGCATAGATAAAACTAAACCATAAACAGTTATTGGAATAATTTTAACTTATAAAACACATGATATTTGTAGCTAATGTATCTCTTAAACCCAGAGACAACCTATATCTTTTCGTCAGCCTACCAAAGTTCTACACCATCGTTATACGTTCGTGCCATGGTCACGCGATAAGACTCAATGTGGACATGTCTTAAATTTGAGTAAATTTGCTTAGAGTCAGATCCTTGAATCTGAATATTTGTCTTAATGCATATTATATGATGAACCCCTTGTCAATTTAATATCGACGGCCAATAACATTCTTGTAGAAAACAACATGTTCACTACCAAATCCTTTTTGATAAAATAATCTGAATCACAAAAATTTCTTTGTGCAATCCACAACAAACAAACAAAAAAAAATAATAATAATAAGCTGAGACGTTTCAAAACAAAGTAGCGTCATTTTAAAGATTTGGCGAAAAGTAATAGTTCTTATTGCATATACATAAATAAAACTATTTTATCCTTGAAAGGGTCCCACTGTTCGCTTTAATGTCTCTTAATTTAAATACGTAGAATCATTTCACTTATGTTGATGTAATGAAATTATGGTAATGAAAAGAAGGACAAGTTATATTTATTTTATAATTTAAGAGAAAACACATCACGACAAATATGTAAACGAATTGAATTTCTTTATTTTCAGGCAAATACACAAGCCTCAGTGATGTGTGGAGCTTTGGTGCCCTTGTGTGGGAGGTATTCTCAATTGGCGAGACACCTTACAGTTCTGAAACAAAGGAGGGCATAATAGCCAGTATAGAAAAAGGTATGATAAAGAATTAGTATACACCAATAAGAGTTAAACTTTAATTTTAAGAAGTCCGTTTATGCTTTCACACCCACTGAAAATAATACTTTTTATAACGCTTACTTGTTCCTGGCGTTTAAATGAATACATATAATTCCCTTGTTTTATGGAGTTTACCAGAAAAACAATTCAAGTGTTTATAAAATCGAAGGATTTCCTTTTTTCCAGGATTTTGAAGACCCATTAAACAAACATTTGTGTAAAACAACGTGTTACGCACTGCCTTTTATAGTGAGAACTTAATTTCTTATTTTAATTGTATGGCTCGTTCAAACAGTGCATAACAAAGGACGATACCATAGAGAGGTACAAAAAATAGCAAAAATACGACACTCAAAACTGTACTAAGTACAATTAATAAGATTTATTTAAGCATTAATATAATTAGAAAAAAAATGAAATATGATTAAAAATCATGAACTTACAGAGTAGGATATGTCTTGTACCGGTACACAGTTATTACAATGTGCCAATTAATATTGTACAATGATGAATGCAAATAAACACATATGAGTACACACAGAATAATACTTTTGTCTCGTGAAGGGAAAAAATGGATTTTATGGGCTTTTTTATTATTAATGTTAAAATATTTTTGGGCACAGACGGTTGTGCATATAAGCCTCCGAGCATATTTTAATATTTTATACTTTTCAGTTTGTTAATTGTATTCTGTACATAATTGCAAAAAAAATAATTTTGTTTTGAAAGTACCCACGGTTGCAATTTGCCAGGTTTAGTAAATTATCCCTTTCAATTGTCATACTACTCAAAGTAGAGTTAACAACTATTCTTTTTCCCTCCCTTTTTTTCTTGTCATCCGTTTATCTAAAATCCAAAGTCCACGGCGAAACATGCCCCCCCCCCACACACACACGCCTCTCAATCCACCCGATCATCTTACAGTTAAGACCGATTGTTTTTGTAAGCGAAGGAGTAGAGGTTTTTTTTTTTTTTTTTAATCAGATTTTCTTATTTCCCATCAATCACCGCACACATGCCCCCCCCCCTCTCTCTCCTTGACCAAGAATACCGGAGCTGTTACTGTGTAGCTAACTCAGAGTGGACCCTACAGATCAGCATGAAGATGACAGGATACACCGGGCAAAAGTGTCACGTGTGATAACACAAAATATGCAGCAAAGTTACAAAGCCCCACGTCTATTGAGTAGAAAGAGAGTCTTTAAAGTTTAGCTAATATACTAATAGATAACAACGCGCCCCGAGTAGCGTTTCCAAAATTCAACAAGAACTTTTCTGTTTTATCTTTAGGCCATCGGCTGCACTCACCCCCGGGTACACCAGAACAGATCTACAGCGTTGTGTTAAGCTGCTGGGGTTATGATGAAGAAAGAAGGCCGCATTTCAAAATAATTCACAGAATGCTCCAAGATTTTATATCACAGACATGAGGGTATTAAAGAACCATGTTCAGTGGATCCTTTGTAAAAGATGTATTTATCTCTCATGGTTACCGACGGTATTGTCTAGCCCTCCGATTTTGCACGGTTCTTTCGTTCCCTTTAAGAGAATCCCTAATCAGCTCGTAAACTAACCGATCATCTGTCATCCACACGTCCTAGGAAATTGATACTTATTTTTACAAAAAACTATTTATTACCCCCCCCCCCCAAAAACAATAAGATTTGATGTGAAGAAAATAAAATCGAATAGTTTGATCATTTGGTGACCTTAAACAGTGCAGTCGACATGTTAGAAGATCCAAGAATCCTTAAGCCTACAAGAAACGGGTACGGACACGGATATGAATGTTTATACAATAATATAATAGCACATGGGTAGAAAAGGAAAATATTTTATGTACACACAAAAAAACAGACCCTCTGCATTTGATTATATTTTAAATTGAACCGACGTGGCAGTTGAAGTTATTTGAACTATTTCACTTCTTAACATGACACTTTATCATTTTTTACAGATTAACATGATTTTAACATTTTTATTTTAGTTTTTTGTTTTGTTTTTTTTTACCTGGGAGCATTTTAATTCAGGTGTAATTAAGACCACATTGTGGAAATAAACAAAATACTTCTAGTTGTAATCAATAACAATGCACCTCATGAAAGACTAATTTTTTATTTATTTTTATAATCCTTAGAAAGTTATTAATTGATAAAATCAATTGCTCCAATACAGTAATTTATAATGAGATAAGATAGTTATCTATACATTGTTATCGAATGTTTCAATACAAATAACTATCCTTGCCCATTCTATCGGAGCCCTCTTTTTGAAGTCACCTTATATTTTTAATGTGAGTAAATTATAATTTTATAACAATGATTTGTTTTTTCCTTTTTCGTGTTGCAACTCATTGCACAACAATATCGTTAGCATTGTCTGTTGTCAGCTGCTAATCGAATTTGTCTTTCTATTTTTGTTGATTATAAGTGATGTGACGATAAGATCAGAGTTGTTCTTTTTTGGGATTTAACTCTCACAAGACGGCAGCAGTGGCGTAGCTAGAGATAGCTAGGGATTTGGGGGCCCGGGGGTCTTGGCCTCTTTGGGGCCCCTGCATTTTCACATTCGACATTATTTAATGTAAAAAAAATAATTTCGGACGCTCCTTTGGGGGCCCCCCTCAAGTAGGGGCCCGGGGGGACTTTCGAATTTGGACCCCCCTCTCCCCTAGCTACGCCACGGGACGGCAGATTCGTCAAGATTTTTATGACCTTGAATACAACTTATTACTCTAAGTTCCTTATGGCAATACCAACTACATATCATTTTTTAAAGGTTATTGCATGCCAATTGATATAAGGTGTTTGCTCAAAATATACTTTTTAAAATTGATTTATTATTATTTTTAGGGTTAAAACAAAAATTAAGTCGACAAAAACAAACCATCAAAGCTTTACAAAAAAAGGAAAATTATTGTTTCAATTTAAACAATAAAATCGTTATTTTATTAGCTTGTATTCCATTCTACAACAAATTTAAAATTTCAAAAGAAATTTAAAAAATAGACTCATTAAATAAATACGTTATCGCTTTTTGTAGACAACAAATCAAACAAGACTTATTGCCGGCAAGGTCAACATATTTTTAAAAAAAAATTATTATTAAATTAAAAACATTAAAAATAAACATCATTTTTAAAATGATTTTATATTTTAAAGTTTTAAAAGTTATGCATAAAAAATCTTCATGCATTGAAAAAAGTGTTAATTTTATTTAAATTATTTTCCTTTTTTAAATCCATGGGGTATTTTATTTCATTTATTACGACTTACATGGTTGAGAATCAATTTAAATCTAACCAAAATCTACTTAGACCATGTTCATTTATTGAATGTTAATTCACTTAGAAACATGTGTAACCTATATATATAATTTATTTATCTGACCATAAAGTCAATATTTAAAAAAAATGTTTCTAAGCAGTTTGTAAAACTTTTAATATAATTTTGGAGGATATTGTTGTAGACATAAGTATTAGTTAAATCGACACAGTTTACCATCGCGGAATTATAGCCTATATGATATGTTAAATAATGCATTTATTAAAAGCTTTTCCCACAAGATACATGTGAAAAAAAATATTTATGCCTTGAGAACTTTTCAGTTTAAAAGATTCGATTGCCAAAAAGAAAGTTACAATTTTATTATGACCCATTATTATATTTTGTGCTTTTTTTTCAACATTAAAATTAATATTTTTTTTTTATTATTTTAAATGGTTTTACTCTAACGATCTTTTGTGCTTAATCGTACTCCAGCATTTATCTCAAATAAAATAATTTACATTTTACTACCTCATTTTTCAATATCCGATTTAAAAAAAAAAAAATATTTTTGAACATAATATATACATATGAAATGAACACTTTAAATTAATATAACTGATATAAGCTTACCAGAGAGGTTAAATTTCTAGTTGTTATAAACAACACATAAAGGACGGTAAAGAGCTTCTCTGATAGAATTAGCTAGCATTTTTAAAATATTAATTTAAAAAAAACAACAACACTGCACCGTCTCATCTCATTTAACGAGGAAACGTGGTGACAGGTCTCATTGATGCACTAGTGAAATGTGAGAAGGAATGCATCGATTAATTCAGATGAGGGACATTGTTGTTGTTTTTTTATTATAGGTGACCTAGCCACATAAAGATGTTCTTAGAAAGATGTATCTAAAAAATATATAATCCATGTTTTGTTTTTTTAAGCTAACAAATAAAGTTTTATTCAAATTCAAACAATTGTTTCAATTAGGCGCATCAGATTTTTTAACACCGCAGATTTCAGAAAATTTCAAAGAAAACGAAAATAAAATGACTCAGATTTTCTTCTCAGCAAAGACTTTAACCCAGCAGGCACCAAAAACAAAGTTTTACACTAATTAGAAATCAGCACGTGGCAATAAAAGAGGATTTAAAATCTCTAAGAATTTCCGGCAACGTTTTGAGAAAGAATCGGCTCGCATGAACGCCATGGTGCACACTTTGGGAACCACTGGATTGAGTGTGTGAGGGTGTGTATAATCCAAGGATTGGTTGTGAGTGTATATGTCACCTACTGATGAAGTCATCGTTATTGAAAGAAATTTGTATTTTTAAAATAATTACTTTTTAAAATTTAAAAATTATTTTTATTAGCAATGTTATTGAATACATATGGGAACAATCAGATGCTTGGAGTTCTCGTAAATGGTATATATACATTAATTTATACTACACCTGAAGAATATTAAAGTAGACATTCATTAAATCGATATCAATTTTTAAAATCTCAATACCAGTGTCTTAGAAATAATTTACGTAAGTTCAACCAGGATTGTGGGGGAAAAAAATCTGTAAACAAATTACAATTTGAAACAGACTTAAATATCAATTAAATTATTTACATGCGATTTAATGCACGTGGGGCCCAAGGCTTCAAAAAACGCTACATTTAAATATCACAGTTTAACCTCCACACCTTTTCTTCCCATCAAGCTATAGAGCTAAACCTTGGCACACGGATAGAGCGCAGGTGATATTAACATGTATATCTAATTAAATTTTATTTATGTTATAACATCTAAATATATAATTAGCCAGTAAGGGTCAAACACCAAAACGGTTTAAACACCACGAAGGCTATTTATAGATACGCCAAAGTGTGGTTCAGTAATGAGTTCACTAGCGCGCAAAATATGATGTCCGATAACTATGCTATAAACGATATATAGATATATATTTTTTTATAACGCAATTGCGTTTCGTGCGTAATATTTTATTTTCAGAAATGAAATCGTCTCAATTTTAGTATTGTATAAAAAATATTCGGTTTAAAAGTGGTTGGAACATGAGAATATTAATATAGTTCATTGGCATGAAATAAAAAGTGTGCAGTAACGTATCATGTGGGGAAGGGGTGTAGCAAATATTGGGATTCTTAAATGTGCGTTACTTGAGTTCATATTTTGTCAAGTAACTTTAGTAGATATGAAGCTCACACATTGATGTCGCCAATGTTTGGCGGGCTATATGTAGTTTAAATTAATTCAGTTTCCTTCAAGCAAACCAAATCAACGCTAACTATTATTGTTTTTTAAGAATCGCATTAAGAAATAGGTTTTTGATCGTGAAGCCTATGAACAATAATGTAACGCTTTTAAGTGCAGTTATCGGGAAGGGAATTTAACAGAGCGTTAGACCCATGCTTACATTTGAATCTAAATAATTGTTGTTTTTAAATGTGTCAGGGATCATAGAACTATAGCTCGTGGTCCAATAATTCCCAACAAACAATTTCAATTATCCTTAGGCAAAGGCAAAGAAACTCGTCCCTCTCCCCCATAGACAGCGACGAGGCCATGACAGGCAATGCCGGCTCATACCAGCGAGAAGCCAGTATAGGAACAGCTAATTCCTGCCAAGACAATCAGGGACTGGAACAAGCTTTCAAGAGGAACAGTTGAGGCGACAACACTTGACACATTTATTTATTTAGGCATTTTTATATAGCGCTTACCATCAAGCTCTAAGCGCTTTACAATTATTAAAAACGTGTAAACTAAGTAAAATAAAAATGAGACACTAGGAAAGTAACTACTATACTATAGAAACAAAGCATTCAAACCGCCAGTGCATGATTCCCTCACAAAGTAGCACATGCAGTCAGTGAAACGTCCTCATCAACACCAGGTACAAAAACATTGCTAATCCCCTCTACACACATATGAGACAAAAGGATCAATAAATTGATCGTGCGCCCTTAATATATAGAAGAAGAAGAAGAATTGTGTCTAATTTATTTGATGTATTTCTCTAGTGAAAAATCTCGTCCTAAGGATGAACTTCGTTCATATTTATTTATTTTTTTAATTTGCATCCTTAGGAGACATGATTCAATGTCGCCCTACTATGTTTCAAGAATGGTTTGAACGTCAAAAGGTTTATCTACACTTCCCGTTTTATCCTTTTGTATCATGTTGACACATTTCCATGGCTAGCAGCATTTGAATTCAACACACTGGCACACGCATCAAATACACAGGCACATTTATATCAAACACACTGACGAATTTATATAAACACACTGACGCATATACACCGCACAGCCCGACGCACATCTAGCAAGCACACTGACTCGTAAGTATCAAACACACTGAGGCCTTATACATCAAAACACAGTGACGAATATACATCACACAGCCTGACTGGAAATCTATCAAGCGCACTGACGCATATGTATCAAACACACTGACGCATTTGTATCAAACACACTGACGCATATCTATGAACGCACCGATACATATACATGGAACACATCGACACGGAAGTTATTTTTGAGACCAGTCCCAGTCTCTCAGCTCTATGGTCTGATAACTTTTTATTTCGTTCTCATTGATCTAGACGGCGCACACATTTATTTGTCATCTTTAGCTTCCCAGCCCCTGTCGTGTTGCTGTATTAATTTTTTTTACATCAGTTTTACAGCAGTTCTCAACCTATCGGTCGCGACCCCTCTGGGGTCGAATGACCCTTACACGGGAGACGTCTAAGGCCATCAGAAAATATATTTACGATGTAGCAATGAAGATAATTTTACCGTTGCGGGTCGTCAAAAACTTTGTTATTTTTGGGTGAGAAAAGAGTATATTGGGTTGGTGAATATCAATTCCGCTTTCAATACTTTCATATCATTTGTTGTTGTTGTCATCGTTTGGCTGAGTAAACATGGATCGGATAACGTTACCGTGAATTGAGAGGAAAGAGTTTATTTAGATTACAAGTATACATTTTATTTTAAATACTACTCTATTGGGTATGTTTTAATTAACCCTACTTAAAACTTACTGAAATCAGAAACAAAGGGGGTGGATTTTGGAACCAGCCCAAAATTTGTAGAAATAGACTGCAACCAAGTGCAAGCTACTCTATATTACACAAATTTCAACGTAGCCCATTGCGAGTTAAGATCACTCTCTTACAGCCCGGGCCAATTTTGTGTGGACGTCGCCCTAAATCAGATTTTCAAAGCTGGCCTCTGTGTCCAGACCTTCTGTGCCAATTTACAAATAAGCAGCAGCTTGCTAAAAACTGCAACACCTTCCACATCCCCCGTCTCCCTAAGTCGGTGTTAGAAACATGCCGGACGCAATCCGATGAATTGAAGTTGATATGCTAAATTTTGAATATGACCCTGGGAAAGAAAAAAAATCAGAACATCTTAAAGTCCATTCAGATTACCTCCAACATCAATCTCAGCTATACATCTTAAATTAAATGACAGACAGCCTTGGTGAAAGTCAAACATGTGAGCGGAATTGAAACGCTCTAATTGAATGGGTGGGCCCTTAAAAGGCATGGGACCCATTGTGTTAGGCCTGATGTGGCATTCGGTTAATAAGGCACTATAATAGAAGCAGTGATTACTTCAGAAATTTTCACCCCGGGGGGGGGGGCACTTCAAATTTTTCGGGAGGGAGGATGGCAGTGCAAGCAGTACCACTTGATTTATTTTTGGACATTTTTTTGCTCCGTCGGGGGGGGGGGGGCACTTGGCTTTCCGCTGGGGGGGGGACACTGCCCCCACCCCCGGAGATATAGCTGAAAGAAACCCTGAATACAAGTATACCATTAATTTATTCATGAGAATTTTTCCCATGTGATCTTTTGTTTTTAATCGGTTATTTACACGAGGTCTTACAGGGAATTTCGAATCTTATTTCAGGATGTAACCGCCATTTCAAACGGCGACTCTTGTACAGACAAGATGTGACACAGAAGGTAAAAAAATTCTTGAAATTGTATATATTATTTCGGTGTTATATAACAAACATAATCGTAGTGTTATCATGTACTTTCTCATGATTAATAAATCAAATGTTATTATGTATATAAAATGCAATCACCAAACAGCTAGAAATGCAATCACCAAACAGCTAGAAATGCAATCACCAAACAGCTAGAAATGCAATCACCAAACAGCTAGAAATATACACTTGCGCAAACATGATTAAACATATACAAAAAAATAACCAAAGGTATAAGAAAAGCTTTTTTTTTTAAAAAAAACTTTTTTGCTTTATTAAAGTACTATAGAACAAATTAAGTAATCATCATTTGTGAAGCTGGTGACCTGTATTTGATCAACTCCGTACCAATCTTCTTTCTCTGCCTTCCTTGTAAACTGCATGGTTCTACGAAAAAAAAATGCAGCAGTTTTTATTATTCAAAAAATCGCACTGTTCCAAATGCTCCCTTACATTGCGCTGTATTGCATGTACATGCTGTACATAGATCAGTGCCCTGCATTAATGTGAGCTTTCATCAATACATACCATAGTACTTTATGGGATGCATTCTGTGATGAAATCAAACTGGACATGGCAATTTCAATACAGTGATGTATTTAGAGCACCTTGCCGGAGCGCATTCAACCACTTTTTCTTTGTTTTAAGTCTTAGTTATTCCCCTCTGTTGTTAATAACAGTTATTGTCTTAGTTTGTCTAATAGTTCTTTGAGAGCGTTAGGGTTAGGGTTAAGGATAGGGTCAGGGTTAGGGTTTTGGTCAGGGTTAGGGTAAGTGTCAGGGTTCTTCTTCTTCTTCTATATCTTAAGGGCCCACGATCAATTTATTGATCATTTTGGCTCCTATGCATGTAGATGGGAATTGCAATGTTTTTGTTACTGGTGTTGATGAGGAAATCATGCACTAGGGGTTTGAAGGCATGAGGCAATAGACTTAAATGTGTCTAGTGTTGTCGCCTCAACTGTTCCTTTTGAAAGATTGTTCCAGTCCCTGATTGTCTTGGGCAGGAATGAGCAGCTCCTATACTGGCTTCTTGCTGGTATGAGCCTGAATTGCCGGGCATGGCCTCGTCGCTGTCTATGGGGGAGAGGGACGAGTTTCTGTTTAATACCGGAACAGTGGACCAGCCCATTATTTATCTTGTACATCATGGAAAGCCTGGATTGTCGTCGTCGTTTCTCCAATGGTGACCAGCCTAGTGTTTCTAGCATGCTGCCAACACTAGAGGTATTCCTGTAGCGGTTTAGGACAAAGCGTGCTGCTCGTCGCTGGACCGCCTCCAACCTGTCAATGCTCTTCTGGGTAAATGGGTCCCAGACTGAAGATGCATAATCTAAAATCGGACGGATAAAGGCTTTATATGCTCTTTCTTTCACACAGGAGTTGCCAATCTTTAGATTTCGCCTTAAGAACCCCAAGGCTTGGTTTGCTTGGTTACATACATTGTTAATATGCTCGTCCCAGCGGACCTCTCTTTGAATGGTAACACCCAGGTACTTTACGGAGGAAACTTGCTCAAGAATATGGCCGTGCAGTTTGTATTGGTAGTGTAGAGGAGTACAACTTCTAGAGACTGATAGTGTCTGGCACTTGGCAGGGTGAAATTCCATGTCCCAGCTCATCTCCCACTCAGCTAACAGATTGAGATCCTGTTGTAGCTGGTCCTGGTCAGATCTGTTGGCGATCGTCCTATACACTGCTGTGTCATCTGCGAACAGTCTTGCCTGTTAGTGTCAGGTTTAGTGTCAGGGTTAGTGTCAGGGTTAGTGTCAGGGTTAGTGTCAGGGTTAGTGTCAGGGTTAGTGTTAGTATAGTGTTAGGGTTAGAGTCAGGTAATGCGCATTAAATGCCCCTGGCGCGTATGCCCTGATTGAGCTAACTCATGTAAAATTTAAGATAGTTTCTACAATTCTTTACATCATTCGTACTGAGCAAACGCATGTCATGCATTTACATAACCTTAACTATAAATACCATTGAAGGAACAATCTTTGGAGATTGTCACGCTTTAGTGACTAACTCGTGCCACCAACGTTAGAAAAAATCCGGGAAATATAACCTAACCGGTTGCCGTATTGCCGCTCTGCCACAGTGCGAGAAGCCACCGCAACCTAGCCGCTGTATATGAGATATTTCCTGGGGCCGGATACCGAAGGCTCAGCCCAGTGTTACATATTCCAAAGATTAAGACGTTGGGCTGCATTTAATTAGGATTGATTGTTTATGTTCAGGACCTCTTCACTAACATTGTAACACTGAGCAGTGTTAACATTCTCGTCTGACCCGACTACCCGGATGATTACAGCAATTCTAGTAATAGATTTCTGCCATTAAATGACAAGCCCCTATTGTTCGGGAAGGGTCTATGAACAGTATTTCAAGCTTCTACATTGGTTTTAATTTAAAGAAGCACATTTTTTTTCTTTTCTAAACGGCCTTGTAACTAAGGGAGATAGACAAGAATAGTCGCCGCATTGAACAGGGACAGTCTTCAAGTCTCGGAAAGGGTGCGCCAAGGGTAGGGCGATCGGTTTGAGACCCACTTAATGGATCAGCCGTTTCATTTTAATCAGCAAGAATACTTTTGAATGGGCAAAGTGTTTAGAAAATTGTCCGCTACAAGAGAAAGATACCGCGTGAAGTAATTCCTACTCAGGTACTTGTATCACACGAGTTGTTATTTGCGTACACTGTGTTGTTCCGTGTGACGTTGCTCGTGTTTCAACCCCGGTCACAAAGCTTCAATGGTGTGTTTAGGTACGATCCAGGATACAAAAATACACAGCCCCCCCCCCCCATGCCACGGATAAGTTAACAAGGCAGGTAGAACTGGTTGTGACAAAGGTGAATGTTTCCATGAAGGACATTTATTTCAATGTTGTAGGATTATTCTCTAAACATATATAAATATATATATATATAATATATATTAGCAAATGTATCTTGGATTCTCTCGGTTTGGTATCCGGAAAAAAATCTCATAAAGTGTTATAAGCGAGCACGTAGTCAAAAACACTTCATTTAGGTAACTATTAAATTACTAATAATTTTCTCCTATAATAGGCAAGATTTCTAATAATTATTGTAACCATTAACTTTTGAGCCAGCCCCCTTTCATTTAATATTCATGAAACCGGAGTGCCAGTCATTGTCCGGAGTGTTTGTCATTTAATGGAGAGCCTGCCATCGAACGGAGTGCCTGCCATTGTACGAGTGCCTGCCACTGTGTGGAGTGCCTGCCATTTGATGGTGTGCCTGCCCCTGTGTGGAGTTACTGCTAGTGTACAGTGTGTCTGCCACCGTGCGGAGTGCCTAGTATTGTATGTAGTGCCTGCCATTGTACAGAGTGCTTGCCACTGTGGGGAATGCCAGCCATTTTACTATTGCAATGGAGACTGGTATAAGCTTCTAGAAACAAGAAAATGGAAATTTATATAATCCTAAAATCATTGTAAGAAATAATGTTTTAGAAAAAGAAACTTCAAGAATTTGTTTCTATTGATACATTAGCGAATACCGGAAAAATTAACATGAAATTTAAGAAATCTATTTATAAGGTAACTAAAATGCCAATAACTTTAAGATACCATTGACTTTTTACTAATCTTTACAGCAGTTGCGTAGCTAGGGATTTGGGGATCTGGGGGGCTTGGCCTCTTTAAGGGCCCCTGCATTGTGACATTCGACGTTATGATATGAGTTAATGTACTTAATAAATGTATAAGTCTAAATTCAAATTGGTAGAGTATATCAGTAGTTAAATTAACAAAAAATAATCATTAAGACTCATTTAATGAATAATACCGTTGTTTATGGGCGAGATAATGCACAAGTGACAAATATCAATTCATATCGCCTCACGTCGTGCTTTCTGTGCACCAAAGGCATCTATAACATCTTCTATATCAATGCTGTCTAGTATTGTTGACTCCACTGACATTAAAGCCATGCTGCTAAGTCTTTATTGCATCATTGTGCTCCTGAGATAGTTTTTGATTAACTTGAGTTTTGAGAATGATCTCTCACATGATGCAATGGAAGTGGTATGAGTTAGCAGTATTCGGATGGAGGTTGCAGTTTTGAGCACACATCATTACCATATGAAGCCAGCTTCCTCAATATGTCCATTGGTGATTGTGATACTAGTGTGTTGATGAAAAGTCCTCGTGCATCAATGACATCATTGAACAAGCGATTAGCCTGTTTTTTATCATACAAACAGGAACAAGTAACACAGTTTTTCATCAGCGTGTCATCATCCAAAGACTCCAACAGGCGTCTTGGTTCGAGAAGAAACCCGTAGGTGTCCACATGGCTTTCCAGTTTTTGGAATCTGTCTTTCATCTCCATATGAAGTCTGTCCAGCACATCTGTCGCAACACGTTTGAATTGCAGTTCTATTGACAGTCCTACATCAGAACTCAACTCCTCATCAAGTCTTTTATTTCTTTTGGTTGTTTTGCTTACAGGAAATCCATAGCATTCACAACCTTCTTTTACTCTTTCGATGGTGATCAGTTTCGTCCGTGTCTCATCATTTTGTAGAAAGCATGAAAGGGTCTTAATCTCTTCAGCAGCTACCCATATGTGCAGTCCAGACTTTTGCACTTTCTTCTGAGCTATAGTGATTGGGCGCAGGAAATTTGACCAGAAATCCAGACACGACAATTGTGAATATTATAAGTTTAAAACCATGTAGTTTTTCAATAAAAATTTTCGAATGCATTTGAACCAAAATTCGTCTAGACCAAGGGTCTCCAAACTACGGCCCGCACGCCACATGTGGCCCGTGAGGCCCTCTCATGCGGCCTGCGGAGACCATTTAGTCTACGGAAAAAAAATAAAGAAATTTACTTGTATCCTTTCAAGATCAGACGCCGCTTACGTGGACGTTATGTTTTTACCGAATTAAAATAGAGGTGCGTTATGTTTTCTAACTGATCATTACTTGGAAAAACCTTATTCGCTGCTTAGTTTTTCTACTTCCGTTCACAGTCAATGACATGATATAACGCCATCTAGTGGCGGAGCTTCACCCGCAATGTGGCAGACATGGGTGAAAACATTGTGATTCAAATAGTGAAAAATGAAAGCAGTGTTCGCCAATTTTAATTGCAATGGATGAGTCGCTGGACAGCTCAAATGCCTCTGTTCGTTTGAGGTGTGGATGAAGACATGAAAATAACACAAGAGCTGGCTTCCCTGCGTAGCATGTACGACACTGTTACCGGAGAGGATATATTCAATGAGTTGGAAAAAAAATTTGCTGATTATAACTTGTACTGAACTAACCTCAGTTGCCTGACTGTAGTCAGAGGAAATAACATGAGTGGCATAAAGAAAGGCTTGGTTGGACAAGTGAAGCAGATGTGTAATGGGAAAAAATTCTGCAACCAATGTTCCTGCACTGCATTATTCGCCAGAAAGCTTTGTGTGAAAAATATGTGGACATTATCAGCGTACTGAATTATGTGGTAAAGAGGGTTAATTTAATAATGTCACATGGACTCAACCATAGACAGCTCAGAGACAAGTTAAAAGATACAGACACAGAATCGCAAGATTTATCATATTACACAGCAATAAGATGGCTAAGTTGTGAGAAAGTTCTGAGAGTATTGAAGTTAAGAAAGGAAATAGGTGACTTCTGGGAAAGTAAAGGCAATCCACAGCCATTACTGTCTGATGAAGATTGGTATGGGCATTGGTCTTTGCTGCAAACATAACTAGTCATTTAAATTTTCTGAACCTAAAACTACAAGGAATAGAAAATCTAGTTTCTGATTTATACACCCACCTAAAAGACTTCAGATCCAAATTCGTCTTGTTTTCTGAACAAGTACAGGCCAACAACTTGACACACTTTCAGCAGTGGACTGTTTCCATGGTTGAAGCAACAGCGGAGTTCATCAAGTCATTTGCATGCGAGATCATCAGCAGTGGTTTTCTGACTTGGATTCAAAGGCAGAAGAAGTGAGACTTTTTCAAAACCCATTTGAAGCAGATGTGGCCAGTCGCCCAGATGAACTGCACCTGGAGGTCATTGAGTGGCAAGCAAATGACCTCTTTAGGGACACGTTAAAAGAATGACTTGTGAGTTTTTAACCAGTTTTCGCCCAAGGAAGACTTTCCTAATTTCAAAACATTTGCATCAATGTACCTTTCAAACTTTGGAACAACATGCCTGTGTCAACAAAATTTTCAAGAACGAAATTAGTGAAGAACAATGTGAGAGTAAATTTTTCCGAGTATCATCTCAGGTCACTGTTGATCTTAGAGACATCAAATCTAAATCCAGAAATATCTTTTAATCACTGCTTTTTTTTGGCATCCAGGAAACAGTTTCACCATTCCCACTAATACATGTGTTCATGTGTCATGTTTCAGTGTGTTATTAAATAATAACTGAATGAAATAATATTACATAAATGATTAAAAACAACATCCATGTTTTGATTCTTTTTTTTTTTGGACCTCGAGTGTGTAATTGGCCCCCGAACTGCTGTTTGATAGGTAATGCGGCCCTCGGGCTGAAAATTTTGGAGAACCCTGGTCTATACCTACATTTCATGTGTAATTTGAGTTATATAGGTCAAATAAGAAAAATATCTTTATGTTTTTAAACTTATTATTAGACCAAAGTTTTTTGAGTGAATTCTGTAGCGTTTCTTTAGGTTGCCTTGTTTGTCACGTCCCAGGACTTTACCTTGTCTTGCCGAAAAGTATGTGTACTTGAAAATGCAAGTTAGAGTTGTCCATTACTGAGAATGGAGATTGCATTTATAGAGACACTCAATTCATTGTTTGTCCTTGTCTTTGATGGTCATAGCCAAAGAAAGTCTAAATGAAAATGGTTTTCGTCTTAAGGTAAAGTCAAGGTAAGGCTCACTGGGTTTTGGCCTCTTTAAAAGATCGGGGCAGGATCTCACAGTCACTGAATTTTAACATCATTTGCTTGGGGACAATTGTGGTGTCATTGCAAAAACCTCTCATTGAGTCAAAGTCTCGTAGCAACATTACTACTGCACAAACTTTCAATTTAAGTCTATTAGGATGCATAACTCTGGATGTTAAACTTTTACAAAGCATCAATGGATACTTTGCTGCTTCATCGGCATTTGCACTTTCTTGCAGAATTAGAGAACATCCTGGTATAGCATTTCATTTCAGATTGAATTCGTCTAAGGATAGTTTCATTAGGTTAATTTTGATTGGATGACCCCAGGAAACACGGCATAAACAAACATTAATTTCATTGCAGGCTGGACGAATTTCAAAGAGGACTTGATTTTAGCCAGGCTCTTGGAGTTTTCCATCCCCCAAGTTTTGAAAGCCCATCTGATTTGACAGTGTTTTCCATTGGCACGCATGTTTTCGTCTAAAATTAAGACCTATATAATTTTTTCTAACAATTAAAATTTTTTTATGGATGTTGAACGTGTTGCGGTTCTCCTACCATGGGCAACAACAGTGAGAATTCGTCTAAAATATCCAGTGAAAAGAAAGACCGCAGCGAATAATGTTGTTGTTTTTTTTTTTTTGTTTTTTTTTAAGGGAACTTTTTTTAATTTTCTGCTAAGCGTTCTTCATACAGTGTGTAATAATGTTTCCACTCTATATGCCATGGTCATTGAAGCTTTATCACAGATTTTTACTTTGGCGTTTTTCATTTAACTGTCGAAGATCACAGATTTATGTTTCATTAATTGGAATAAGCAGATTGAAACTACTGTGGGAAGTTCTGCCCCCCCCCCCATTTCTCAAACACAAGTTCTGTTATGTATGCTCATGGCAAGATTAATTAATTAGTCTATTGATAATCACATAATGCATGATTGTGTTGGAAAGAAATGTCTTACCACTTCCACCAGGTCTATCAATAAAGAAAAGACGTTTGATAAGTTGGAGTTTTCAATTGCTTCCATGAACTTTGTCGTAAATTGAACATTTGACATTTTTAATCGAACACGTTTGTATTTTTGGCAATAAGTTCGTAGTATCTTCCAGAATAGATCGGGTCGTAATGGTTGCCGTCTGGAAATTCTAGGCCAAAACTTTTCATGTGACAGATGGACAGATTCAATTTCTAATTATGTAATAACAAGAGAAGGCCACTTCTCCCTGAGGAAAGCGTCTCTTGACGTATTTCATTAGATGGTCCATATGTCTATCGAATAATGCAGCTGTTTCCAAAGGTTCACATCAAATGAATGCCATCAACTTCATAGGTTGTTCATGCGTTTGATGGGGCATGAATTCTGTTTGTCGAGTATATCATTCAGAGTTATCATCTGTTCATCCCCTTTGCAATGAATGCTTCTTGGGAAATTGCAAAGGGCGAAGAATTTACTTCGACCATTCTTAGGTCGTCGAAAGATTTATATCCCCTTTATTGAGAAAGAGAATTCGGATAATTTGTTTTCCTCTATCCGTGGGACTTACGGTAAACATTCTCCGCATTACAGTTTCAAGTCCTGTTATACCTGGTTTCCATTTTGATGTTGCGGCATTCCAGGTATAGCGTTCGTGAAATTCTATATAGAAATACAATCGGGAATTAGGATCTTCATGGTTAAACACACACATTTTGGACTTGGTGATTTTTCGCTGTACAACTTCAGTTTCCTTGCCTGGTATGAAAGATATTGTAAGCTTGTGCTTAAGACGGACATTTCATCTTTCCATTAATCAGTTTGGTGGTGCATTAAGTGTAACCTTGAGGCTCCAGCATGTTTCAGGTGCACTTAGTTATCAGGTCTCCAATTTTATTTTTCGCTCTTGCGTTCCATTTAATTTTAGCCCCCTTGTCCTCTTGGGACAGTAACGAATCGAATACTGGCACATTAATGCCGCTTTTAAACGTGTTTGACAAGATATCTAAGGCTTTGAATTGAGCTACTCTAATTTTATGTGTGGGCATTATATGCTAAAGACATGTGTTGGTTGTATGGTACCAACCTTCTCTGATCTTCGTCAACCCCCCCCCCCCAGGTTAGAAAATGTAGCCATCATCTTGGCGTTGACATTTTGGGTTAACAGTTCATCTATATTCAAAGATACAGAACTTTGGCTTTGAGGAATTTATTTTTTTTTTTGCATTTTCAATTTTTCATACATGGGGGGATGAGATTTAAAGAACTGCAAGGTTCCTGTCTCCCATATGATTTTACAACATTATGTAGCCTCTCAAAAGTGGCTTTTATATTTAATTGCGTTGTCTTGTCCCGATTAGCTTTTAGAATTTCGACTTGTTCAAATTTTAAGCATCTCAAACCAAAAACTTCAGCTATACAAACTAGATCGCCAAAGCTACACACATAATGATTACAATAAATACTCTCACTAAAGGAGATCAATACCGATGACGGCGACACGGCCTCTTCCATAAAAGAGAACGGAAGCAAAAGATATATCAGGTAGTACTCGGTACTTTTCGTCGTTGCCTATTGCTTAGCACTTCGTGACAACTTAAGAAACACTGCCGCCTGGTGTATGTACTGTAGAAACCGGCCGAAATGATGTTCTGATTTCCGCGGAAACCGAAACCCAACCGAGGGGCTATAAATGACCGTGACCCGAAACTGAAGCGGAAATCCAAAGCTTGACAAGACTTTCAACCGTAACTGAAAGATTTAGATATTTCGACATTCGTTCGCGCATACGTTCTTCGTCAGTCAAAAAAATTATGTTGAATGTATCGATACTTAAATTCTTTTAATTTAAAAAATGAGATTATCGTGGCTTTTTATATATAAACATCTAATGAATACTCTCGCCTTTTCCCATTTGATTAAAAAATTAATTTAATTTAAAAAATTTAAAGTTGCTAAAAATGTATTTTAGAGTATTCAGAGAAAATAAATTTTTGTCGGGGGGGGGTGGCTAGGGGGGAATTCATGCAAAACCGATCACTAGGTGCCGTTTAATTACAACGCCCCCAGGAAATTTTTGGTTTCGATGGCGAGCTTAGCCTATATCTTTTTATTGGTTTGGTCCACTAAAATGTTGAGACAATATGACTTGAAGGATTTCTTTGTTCCGCTAACTCATACAGTTGCTTTGAAACATCCAATTCTTATTGGTTGACTTTAAACCTTTTTCTTTTATCCGTAATTACCATTGATCGCTACTTTTATATTTAATTTTGAACCAGATTAAAGAAACTGGAACGGATGTTAAGATACGTTTAATAAGATAATCGGATAATGGGCTGCTAGATAATTACTCCACGAAACGTTGAAACATGCACACGTGTGTGTTGGCTTATGATTTAAATAAAAGTCTATTTGATGCTTAAGTACACACAATTGAAATAAATAAATAATATTTGTTACATATTACAAACCTTTTCATTCTTCCCTTTCTTTAATTTGTTCAATGCACGTGACTAATTTATTTAAATAGTTTTTTTTTTTATTTTGTCAATGACAATGTTAATCATTATCATTATGATGAAATTTTAATAAATGAATGAAATAATTAAGCTTATTTTTCTTTGATTTTTTTATATTAAAAAAAAAAACATTTAAAAAAATAATATTTATTACAAATTATAAACTTTTTCATTTTTCCTTTTTTTTAATTTGTTAAATGCACGTGACTAATTTATTTAAATAGTTTTTTTTTTTATTTTGTCAATGACAATGTTAATCATTATCATTATGATGAAATTTTAATAAATGAATGAAATGATTAAGCCTAGTGTTCCTTGATTTTTTTATATTAAAAAAAAAAACACTTAAAAGATAACAATGGAAACATTACAGACCCCGAGGAATTTTTTTACAATGCTATTCACCTTTGCTTAGAGCTACATTTGTGAGCAAGATACTGATAAATGAAAATAAATGCCATAAATAAATTTATTGAATAAACCTAGCAATCAGATTTTTTTAATTTTTTTTTTTTTGAAAAATTTAAAAACAAAATAATTAAATAAATATTACAATTCCCTAAGATTTGTTTTCCTTTAAATAATTTACTTTGTCCTAAGCCTAACAGTTGTGAGCAGTGATCGCAGAGGATTAGTCATACGATGCAGACAAGGCGTCGAGCAATATTAAATTATGGCTTGCCGGCCGACAGACAGAATGACAGTCTGACTTCTGGTAGACGACTGAAAGCCACAATGACTATCGACCACATTACCCTCATACATTTTCGCCTCAAACCGAAAATAAAACCGAAAGTATACTTTCCTCTTTCAGCCGAAAACGAAACTACGTCGAAAGTGATCAAATGGCAACTTTCGGCGCCGAAACAGAAATTCCGTCGGCCTTAAATATGCGATAACAGTGTCACGTGTACAGCCAATCCAATCTTTATGTTTATTCTGATACCTTTTGTTTTTACTTTCAGACGTTCACATATAGTGTTCTACCAAATCGCACTCCTTGAGATACCTTTAAAAACATGGCGTTAACGTGCCGCTGGGTTATCTTAATAGCATTGACTGTTATAGGAAAAGTGAATGGACAGGCAGCGACCACCGGAAATACGGCCTTTGATGCTCTGGATGCTTTGGGATGCACCCAGGTAAACAAAAAAAATAATACGTGTAAATCGTGATTTCCTTTTAAAAATCATCTAAGTAAACATTGTTCCACTGTTAGTGTCTACCTTCAATGATTCCCGAAACTGTAACAAGTGAGTCCATGCTTTATCCTACATTTTATAACTTCCGCATATGTCATTACTAATGTCCATGTGCTTGGAGTTGCAGCATGTAAATACTTAAGAATAATGTTATAACTTTTTTTTTTAAGTATCCATTGTTAGTGTTTTCTTTCAAAGATTCCCGAAACTGTTACAAATGAGTCTATGTTTTATCCTATATTTTATAACTTACGCGTATTTCATTACTAATTTCCTTGTGCTTCGAGTTGCAGCATGTAAATACTTAAGAATGATGTTATAAAATTTATTTAAAATATCCACTGTTAGTGTTTACCTTCAATGATTCCCGAAGCTGTTACAAATGAGTCCATGCTTTATCCTACATTTTATAACTTACGCGTATTTCATTACTAATTTCCTTGTGCTTCGATTTGCAGTATGTAAATACTCAAGAATAATGTTATAAAATTTATTCAAAATATCGTACTTTGTGTCCATTATTTTTTTATTACTTACACAAAATTAATAATAATAATGATAATAAAGTTTATTTGAAAAACACGCTTTATCAACTTGGGGACAGCTGTGACCAAAAATGGGTATGATAACCAGATTACCAGACATTTGATCAAGAATGGTTTAGAAAAAGTATTTAAATATACAGACCAAAAAGGATTACCTGACATAGTGTAGTCCTAGCGTCAAAAGATCAAATAACATTTGATAAGTGAAATTATTTCAATAAGTTTTCACCCGATGGCGTTGTTGTTGTTTGTTTTTTACACCGAGTTTTGGAATTTTGAGAAAATACCAGGTAGGTCCAAAATCTAAGCAAAAATATAAAAAAATAGTTAACTTCTAATTTTCAATAATATATGCCGGCCTTCAAACAATAGTCCTACGGACAGTCCTATACCCGGCATTCCGGCCTTTAAACAATAGTCATGCAGACGGTCCTACAAACAGGCCTACACCATAAAAGTAGATCTATATTGATTGATATACTATTCGCCTCAGGAAAAAAAAATTCACCAGTCTTACCTGTATTCAACTGTCACGCACGACGCTCACTGCTTGACAGATTTTTTTTATTTTTCACTCAGTACTATTGATATAAATAAAACATGTTGAGTAGTGGGGATGGGCTGGTTGTGAAAATGAAGCAGCAACACCCCAAGCGAAATATATTTAAAAGATACTCGTTTTTTTTTTTAAATTAAATAGAAGATGCCTTTTTTTCCTTCAAATTATTAACATTTTTTTAGGTTGATCTTCTAGCTTGAGTATTAAAGGGACATAAATATATTCTGAATTTATCAAACATAGTAATGTGTTAATATATAGTTGACTAGTATATACTTATTTCATTTTTTTACATTATGAGTTTTTTGAAGTGCATCCTACTATTCTAATGGAAAGATGTAATTCTTTTTAATTTATTTTTTACAATAATGATTTGTTAGAGTTTAAATTCTCGAGGCCAAATATTATTCTGTTAACAGTTTAAAGCCATTATCATGGAAGCCCAGCTGGAGGAAACGTACCGGAGTGCCCAGGCCCTGACATTGTTTGTGTTTAATGACACGGCCTACAATCTCATGCCTCCGTATAGACAAGGAACTTTGTATGACAAGACTTCACCCAATAACCTTGGCGCCAAAGAGTATGTCAACTCTTTTACACGTAAGTGCAAACAGTGTGTTCCTCTGTTACAAAAGGCTGCACACTAAAGTCGTACCTTGTGTTAATTTTAAAGATGTATTCTTCTATTCGATTCTTTATTCTGTTGTGGCTAAAATCTTATAACAGTAAAAATATACGAACAGTAAATCTAATATTTACGTGAATTGAATTTGAAAAGGGATGTAATACTTATATTGAAGTTGAACGCTCTTCCCAAAGGTTGTCTTGCTTGACAACACTTCCTTTTAATGATGAAGATGGCTTTTGAAGAAGAAATAACTGTCCATTCTGAACGTGTAAACTGTTTTAAAGTTCTCTCTATCGCTCTCTCTCCCTCACTCTCTCTTTGTATCTATCTATCGCTCTATCATATATTAATCTATCTATCTATCTATCTATCTATCTATCTATCTATCTATCTATCTATCTATCTATCTATCTATCTATCTATCTATCTATCTATCTATCTATCTATCTATCTATCTGTCTGTCTGTCTGTCTGTCTGTTTATCTATCTATCTATCTTTCTCTGTCCCTCTTTTCTCCCTCTTTTGTTGTAAAAGTGATTGTAATGTGTAGCATAATAATATATTAACTTACCTTTTTTTCTCTACCTCTTTCTCTCTCTCTTTCACTGTCTTTTACTTTCTCTCTCTCTCTCCCCTCTCTCTCTCCCCTCTCTCTCTTCCGTCTCTCTTCCCTCACACCCTCTCTATTCTCTCTCCCTATTCTCTCTCTCTCTCTCTCTTTCACTGACCATCTGTCCATCTTTCTTTCTCTCTCTCTCTCTCTTTATCTCTCTTATTGTAAGAGTGATTGAAGTATGTGGCATTTATGTAATGATCTCTTGAATTTTTATCTTACATAGATATAAAGATATGTAAATAATTGAATACTTAAAAAAAAAAAATTTCAAGAAATTTCTTTTATCCAGTAACTGAGGCTGTAGAGACAGGATCTTTCAGCCCTGACACTCCTGTTAGAACTTACTCTGTGAGGAACAGAAAAGTTTTTCTTAATAAAAGAGAGCTGCGTATTGGGGTATATACTTTTACTGTAATTATTTTCTCAATGGATACTTTAAAATTTTTTAAGCCAATTTGTTTAGCCCTTTTTTTAGGTAGCATCAGAATGATTGAAAAACATCACATTTAAAGCAATCATAATAAAGTTTTATATTTTTTTTAAATTCCAACATTAACTTTAATATAAACATTGAGGTTTTGTGCCCCTTAACTAACGTCTTCTTTGTATAATTTGTGTAGTTAAGCTCAAAACTTTGTTCGTTCTGCAGCAAAACGTCACCTTAGTAGTTAGTAGATTGTATCTCCGTAATGTTGTGTCTTTCAAACCATTGTTAACAAATTTGGTTTCTTCAGAATGTTGCAAGTGGTTTACCTGGCCCGACCAGATACTTTTGTAACGGCGCCATGGTGATAAGACCAAACATACAAGCCGGCCAACATCTAATCCATGTTATAGATCAGGTGCTGGATATGCCCTGGGAACAGAATGCTATTGCTTATGTAACCGGATACAATCCAACTGGATTAACGTAAGCTTTGTGGGTTTTTTATCTTTATTTTGTAGTTTGTTTAATTATTTTGAATGAATAGAGCTTGATAAATATTTGATTATTTATTTAGTTATAGAAAATAATTCTGCTAAATCTTTTCGGCTTTGATCTACAGTAAATAAATGCCAAAACGAAAACACTATTTTTATCAGTGGGGGTTAAATAATTTAATGTAATATTATAACTTAAATGAAATAATGAATTTATTGTTTATAATAGTTTCATTTATTAAAATAAGCAAGCTTAAGTTTTACGTTTACCATCTTAGCTGCTCATGGATAAGTTGATTTTAATAACTTTGTAATTAAACATCTTGAAATGGAACATTTTCTAAATCTTGAGTCAGCAACAAAATTAAATGAAAATATTTCCTAATAGTCATAGTTTGAAACAAACACTATTGACCTGGTATTCTGTGCTTAAATTTCATAATAAAAGTCCTAGATTAAAAAAATATGTTCTTTTTGGTTGTTTTTTGTTTGTTTGTGTAATTAGGAACAATATTTCGTGCATTTCTGCTATGTAAATTGGGGTTTAGGTTATACTTTACGTTCATCGAAATCCCAAAGTTTACCTCATATAATTTGTATGAGCTTTTTATATAATAAATATCATTAGTCTCTTTATTTGTTACCGCTTTAAAGGGTATACTGAAGAGTCTTAGAGATTATTGCTATTATTGTCATTATTTTTTAAACAACTCTACACTCGTACCAGTTTTTTTTTAAATAATTGTTATTAATTTTTAAAAGTATTTTTTTTAGAATAATATGTATACATATTTTGTTTTTCAAAATTCATTTGAATTAAGTCAGTTGTTTTTTTACTTCAGGTTCCTACAATGAACATTCTTTCTCTGTTTCAGGTTCCAGTTCTTCAGTAAAATCATGGAGATTCTGAGGCGTGCCCCTCAAGAAGATGGTGAATACAACTACAACAAACAGGTCCAGCAAGTGCTCTCCTCTAGCCAGGTCACATTCTTTATTCCATCGGATGAGGCCCTCAACTTGATTCCCCCTCAGAAGCTGAGTGAGCTTCAGGGTAACCTCAGACTTATGTTGGATGTAAGTAATCTGTTCAGTGTATTTCAGGGTTACCTCAGACTCATGCTGAATGTAAGTAATCTGTTCAGTGAGCTTCAGGGTAACCTCAGACTTATGCTGGATGCAAGTTATCTGTTCAATGACGATCAGAGTAATTTGAGGCTATTTTTTTTAAATACCATTCATAATATTAGATGTTTTGAGTATGTATAGATTCTTGTGAGAATCTTATTCTCTTATTATTGAGAGAATGATATTCTAAAAAATTAATATTGAGAGAATGATATTCTAAAAATTTAATATAGAGAGAATGATATTCTAAAAATTTAATATTGAGAGAATGATATTCTAAAAATTTAACAAGGTTTTATTTTTTTTTAATCATTTTTTATAATGTCAGTGCCAAGAATTTGTCTGTTCTGTATGTCAATTTATGAGAAATAGTAACATATATTTTTAACATCCCAGATCATAACACTGCACATAGTCCCCAATCAAGTACTGTACACATCTCTTGTTAACCACAACGAAAGGTTTAACACACAGTTCAACTCAGGTGCAGTTGTCTTTAGGAAGAACTTTAACAGGGAAGCAGGTAAGAAATTTCATGGCCTGGTCATCAGATCCACATCTTGTATTATGTCAAACTCATGGTTAAAATGGTCTACTTGGTGCATAAGTAATTAACCGATATTTAACTTTTTGAATTTTATAAAAAGCAGCCATCTTTAAAGCAATAATATTTTTCATAAAAATATTAACACGATTTCCTACATTTTGCTCATTATTTCTCCCTCATTTTTTTCAAAAAATGGCACGTGGAATTACCAAAGAATTTTTAAATATGACTCGAATTTGGGTAAACAACAATCACGAGGGCAAAAAAAATGTGCCTTTACATTAACTTTGCTTTTGTTTGCGGCTAGCAAAATTTTCGCACGGTCAATTGACCCACTGCCCGTCAACTTATCAAGCTGAAACTTGGCACGTAGACTCGTTGCTGTTGACAACGAATCCTTTCAAAGTCTTAGCCCCCCTGCAGCCCCCCCCCCCCTATAATCGGTTGTTTCATTTTTTTCAAGGGCAAAATGAATGAAGTATGATGACGCTGGGTTCACGAAATGAAATTCCCGATGGCTGCGCTAAACAAAAAAATCGCATGTAGGTTTGGTGCGCAATATTTTCTTTTTTGTTTTTTTTTCCAAATAATTAGTGAAATAGATCTGCGTCGTAGGAGCTGTTGGTTCAATAGAATGCTAATATAGTTATAGGCGTGAAAAAATGTGCACTTGCGCGCCTTGAGGGGAGTATTAATATGGTTTCACACAAATGCCGTTGTTGTTGTTTTTTTCCCCACCTTTCATTGCTTAGTATATATTTTTTTAAAGGATTCATACAAACAACTTTGTTTTTAGGGCTTGTTTAGTTTCAAATTGTTTTGTCATGTTTTTAGTGTAGTAAACAGTAAAATTTTGGGGAAATCCTTGTTTTCCCCTTCTTTGATACTGGTTTTGTTTTTTTTGTTGTTTGTTTGTTTTTTTTTTTGAAGTTTGACCAAACTCGGTAATGAATTTTTCCAAAAGATTCATATGATGAATTGCATCTTGAAGAAAAAAAAAAGAAAAGTACGTCACAAATGCTGCATGGAAACGGAGATGAATCACAAATTAATAGTTTGTACGAGTTTGGGGGTAAATGTCAATCACTAATTTCTTCTGATTTAAAAAAAAAAACACAAAAAAAACACGTGTTCTATTCTTCCAGTGTATGTGACGGGCGCCTTGAAGGGAGGTAGAACTGTGACAGCAAAGCTGTCTCCAGCAAACATAACTGTTCTCAATGGAGTTGTCCACCAGATTGATACTATAATGGGATTTGTTTACAAGACAGCCGTTGAAGAGATATCCATTGATCCAAATACTCAGTAAATTAGTTCTATTTTTAGAGTATATCTTTCATTAACATTACTTATGTGAAAACATGACTCTGTGCTCCATGACTGATCCATGTACAAGGAAAAGGAAGAGCCAAATCTTCATTAAATGCCTTTAAAAAAAAAAAATCAGATAATGTTGCTGAAATAAAATTTAAAAATCTAAGTCTTAAAATATTAATATACGCTATTTTTTTTAGATAATATCCTAACGTTTTTTGTTACCTCACTTTTGTGTTTGTTTCTGAATGAGTCATCTTCATTCACTTTTCTCAGGAATTTTGAGCAGTTAATTTATGCAGCCCGGAAGGATCTCCAGAACGCTCTGACCGCTACCAGTGGAGTTACAGTTTTTGTCCCAACCAACCAGGCCATGTTTGCTGTGGCCAATGTTTATCAAAACTACATGAACAACCAGTCACTGCTTAATATGGTGTTCCATTTTAAATTTTTTTTAAAAGTTAGATAGTTAAAAATAAATTTAAAAACTTAATTAAAAATAAGTGTGTTTAAAATAATGAAACCCTCTTTAGAATATAGTGAGTTCCATAAGAAATACCATAGGTGGGTGTTAATATATAAAGATAAATGATGGAGTGGGATTTATTAGAAACACGTTTTAAAGAAGTTTGTAATGGCGGCACGAACTTTTACTCATTTACTCTATCCAGTATTTCAATAAATCATTGTAACAAATATTTGCATTCTCTCTATTCCTCTGACATTTAAACAAAATTTAGCTGTGAGATAACTAATGAGCACCACCTTAAATAAGTAGTCTTGATTATTTGCTTTTTTATTATTATATTGTTCACTCTTTGCATGTGAAAATGACCAGGCATTGACTTGATTAATAACTTTGACTTGAGCTGGAGTTTTTTAATTGAGGGAGAGTTGCTCAATTTGTCATATTAACTCTCTTGGTTTTGCCTGTTTAACCAAATGCAAGTCTTTGTCATGACTACAGAAATGGACCAGGATGCTCTAGATGATCATCAGTGTTTTCTGTGTCTTTATGCGTTCCACGTTTTAGAAGTTGTCGAAATGTATATTTTGTCAATGTTATACCACCTACGGGATTCCACGCCCTGCTTCATTTTAGAGTTTTACATCTCTTAGATGAGTTGACATCTGAGGTTAACGAATCCCATCCACTGTGGTTGTTTGACTTATGTTTATTAATGTATAGGCTTTTGCTGGGTATTGATCTCCAGTCCACAAGCTTTAGATTGTATATTGTTATGTTGGCTGGTGTAGATTTTATTTAATGTTCAAACTTTAAACAAATTCATATTATATTATTTGCATCAGTTTTTCCGTGCGAAAAAAGTTGTGATTAATTCTATGTTTAGGGACTTCATACTAAGAAATAAGCTCTGGATACGTTCATAACACTATCTTTTTAAATAGTAACTTTCAGGGTAGCTAAACAATAATTGTTACATTTATTTGTAAATAGTAACAGCAACATTGCTGCATTTTTTCCCCTTATGCCTTATTTGATATCCCCCCCCCCCCCCACCCTGTTTTTTAAATGTAAAAATAAAAAATAAGATTTTTTTTAAACAATTTTTTTTT
>CAXITT010000481.1:553412-574757 GCA_964033795.1 Lymnaea stagnalis
ATTGGTTAGTAGATGGCACGTTAAAGTGTATAGTGAAGGCAATGGTTAGTAGATGGCACGTTAAAGTGTATAGTGAAGGCAATGGTTAGTAGATGGCACGTTAAAGTGTATAGTGAAGGCAATGGTTGGTAGATGGCACGTTAAAGTGTATAGTGAAGGCAATGGTTAGTAGATGGCACGTTAAAGTGTATAGTGAAGGCATTGGTTAGTAGATGGCACGTTAAAGTGTATAGTGAAGGCAATGGTTAGTAGATGGCACGTTAAAGTGTATAGTGAAGGCATTGGTTAGTAGATGGCACGTTAAAGTGTATAGTGAAGGCAATGGTTGGTAGATGGCACGTTAAAGTGTATAGTGAAGGCAAAGGTTGGTAGATGGCACGTTAAAGTGTATAGTGAAGGCAAAGGTTGGTAGATGGCACGTTAAAGTGTATAGTGAAGGCAATGGTTAGTAGATGGCACGTTAAAGTGTATAGTGAAGGCAATGGTTGGTAGATGGCACGTTAAAGTGTATAGTGAAGGCAATGGTTGGTAGATGGCACGTTAAAGTGTATAGTGAAGGCAATGGTTAGTAGATGGCACGTTAAAGTGTATAGTGAAGGCAATGGTTGGTAGATGGCACGTTAAAGTGTATAGTGAAGGCAATGGTTGGTAGATGGCACGTTAAAGTGTATAGTGAAGGCAATGGTTGGTAGATGGCACGTTAAAGTGTATAGTGAAGGCAATGGTTGGTAGATGGCACGTTAAAGTGTATAGTGAAGGCAATGGTTGGTAGATGGCACGTTAAAGTTTATAGTGAAGGCAATGGTTGGTAGATGGCACGTTAAAGTGTATAGTGAAGGCAATGGTTGGTAGATTGCGCTTTCTTTAACCTTGAGGGGTTTGTTTTGATTTTCTTTTGATTAGAAACGTTTTTCTGTGCTGCATATTTAGGGTGTTTTATGACCCAACAGCCATATGGGGGAAACATTAGATAAAAAACCAGTATATATTTTAACATTTTTTTAACAAAAATGTCTTTGTTTCATTTTAAACAGTTACAGATAACATATTTTTACTTAAAATATGTGGTATAAATCATGGATACATTAAAGAATGTTGTTTTTTTTTCGTTTCTTTTTCCTTACACTTTTTAACAGCAGTCTAACAGGTTTAAAGGACATTTTAAACTTATTATTACATATTTAAATAATTAGTTGTTCGTTATAACGTCAAGAATTGATGTTTCCACATTAAGATACTTGGGTAGAAGGTGGCTATGTGAAAGCCAGGGTCATCAAGCCGGACATCGGTGTGACCAATGGCGTAGTCCATCAAATTGATGCCGTCTTCGGCGTACCAACTCGAGACATTGTCTACACAATCTACTGTGAGGATTGGCTTGTGTAAGTATTGAAAATAATGATATAATGAAAAATGATCTTATGAAGAAACTAACTGCATAACTAGGAACACATTTTTGTAAGAGCTCCGCTTTGATATTATTATTTTTAAAACGTTCTTTAAAAAATGGAATAAATAAATTAACTTTATGTCATTGCGTCGAAAGTAAATTTAATCCTTAAGATTGATTCTCTGACATTGTTATATATTTTTTTTTGTTCTTTCTAATTAAAAAGTCAAAATTAAATTAAACACAATTTTGATAATTATAATATTTAATATGAATAGGCTTTACATTTTGTATTTTCTGATACATAATTATGATTTAATATATTATATTATATTTATTTATATCATGTAGATCAGGTTTGCACTTTGCATTGGAAGATAAACTCTATTAAGAATAATGTTGATTAATATGTAATCTGTATTTCTGTTAGATAAATGGGCATAAAATTAAGTAGTACATTAAATTGTTTAAAAAATCAATTTTAATTCCAGCAGTAATGGCTACATATTCATTTCAATTTACTAACTATTTGTCAATTGTTGTTAGTTTTAAATCATCAAAATTTATTTCGCGAATGTTTTACGAATTTCATTTTCTTATACTAGATCGACATACGTCCAGCTCAATTATGTTGGACTGAATAGGTACTTGAGGGACCCCTCTTTGACCAAAAATCAAGAATGCACTTTCAGTGCTAGTGCACAAGTTGGCATTTCTGCACCCAGTGGTGGAACCTGGAACACAGCTACGACCAACGCAAACCAAAATAGTCAAATGTATGATCAGTTTGGAGGCCTCTGTGGAGACGGTCTGCAAAGGTTAGTGGTGGATATTTCCTAGAAAAATTTGCTTTGTTTTTGTTTTAAGAATTAGAAAGAAAAATCATTATCGTATAAGTATTAAATAATTTCGGTTTGCTTTATGCATGTGCACTGATCTTTTCCATGGGGGACTTCCATTTCAATTTTCGCTGACAATCAATAACTTCTTCAGTTTATGCTTTTTTTTACAGTTTTGATTTCTTAGTAACGTAATAATATTTGGCGTTTAATCAAGTTGGGTATTTTATTAATGATAAACCTTACCTTTTTCCAGATGTGAGTTCACCTTTTTTGTACCCAACGGAACGGCTATCGATAGCTTTGCACAAACACCATACGGGAGACAAATCATGAATGATCCTGCGAGATGGAGATGGGTGAGTTGGTATTGGGGGTACTCCTTAATATAACTACGCGTTCCTGTACAGAAAAAGATTCATGAAACTGTAAATGAGTAGCTAGCCACACACTGATCTCAGTATCAGGTTGCAAACCAATCAAGACCGATGATGAGTAGAAAAAATAAAAAATCTGAATCGTCATGCTGGAAAGACACTTAAATGAACTTTGTGTGGGATTAAAATAAAATACTTATAAACAAAGTAGCATTGGATTTAATAGTTATACGTGCCGAAACAGTAATTAGACTATTTTAAGCTGGCAAGAGGATGTCAAATCGGTTATGTCTAAATAGTATCCGAGTTGATTGGAAATTTCTTTTTTTTTTTTTATTTGCCTAGACAAATTATCACATTTTTTTCAAAATAATATGAGATTTAGCTGTATTTTAATGATTTGTGTGTATGTGTGTGTCTCTATTAAATAAATTTGTAAAATTAATTTTAGATAGATCATTGGGTTTCATGGGGCTAGAGGGAGATCATGTCTTTCAACCAACTTTTCTCATACTTTCACATTCAGTCATATAATATGATATACACAAAACTCATTATGAAATTCATTATTTAATTTATTTTGTAAATTAGCGTTGAATATTTCCTATTATGACTTAAAGTTTGACTTGATTTATATAGATGTTAGACAGCCCATTTTGTGCGGCATTTAGAAATTTTATGATTTTGAAACTTGCTGTTCTCAGTTGTTGAGGAGGTTAGTAACATACAGAGAAAAAATCTATATAGATCAACTAGCTGCAGGCGAATCCAGAAGCTTCTACGCAGACAATGGAGAGGAAATCATTTTACAAACTGACTCGAGGAGCAACATTCCCAGTGGACAGAGAAGTAAGTATAATGTGCAGTGCAACGTAAATAATGTGTAATATGTATTAATAAATTCCCCAAACTGCCCCCGAAGCCCCCAGAGCATGAAATGTCTGCAGGTCTCTCAGCTTGTGTCAGAACGCCAATGTACATCCCTCAGAAGCCTCAGCAACACGAACATTCTGCAGGTCTCTCGCCTTGTGTCAGAACGCCAAATGCGCCTATCCACGAAGTCCTAACGGTAAAACTATAGACGAAGAAATAGGTGAATATAAAGCATAAAAGCGGTAAACATATCGTGAAATTCATCTCACTATGTTTAATCTCATCTCAATTAAGTGATAGAAACTTTCCGAGGCTACAATTTATTTCTTGCAGCTTTTGGTCACCCGTTACATGTTATTTTCATGTTTTTGTACAATGAGATTAAAATTCTCCCAATTCCCACCCAAAACCCCACCCAACTCTAGCTGCCTACATCATGTTTGAAGGCATAAGAGCTCAAATCATCCACTCTGACATCGGGGCCACCAATGGCGTTGTTCACATCATCAGTTCACTGTTATTCGTGCCGGAGGACCTCGTCCGTGACATCTCTTCCACGAGAAGTTCAACGGAGGGTACAGATATCGCATATGATGGAAAAGAAAAGCTCACAGCCGTTCCGTTGTCACTAATTTGTAGTCTTTTGGCTTGTCTTGTATTTACGCCCGGTTTTTTCCTATAGATGTTTTGCTAAACAGAAATCAATTATTTCTATTTCATTCCGTTGATTTTCCTCTCAGTTCTATATATTTTCACTTTAAAATGTATAATGCTTTACTTTATAATTAATGGATCTGACATGAGAATAAGCATTCCCATGTATGACGAAAGGGATGAACTGCATGTCTACTACATTATTACACTGCATGTGTTAGCAAATGTATCATATTTTACACTTTGGATATTGACGGGCTGGAAAATAACTTCTACTTTTCACTTTTAGGATCTTGACAAATTTCATTTGTTTTAATTTTTTTTTTTTTGGGTGTGTTTTTTAATACTTTTTATCGATTAACTTCAGACAGCTAAAAATATCGTCAATGCTCCGTGACCAAGGTCTTTAAAATCCTGAGTTAATTTTGTGAGACATTTGGTTTCAGATCAGGCAAATGTTATCATTGTTTAACTAGAAGAGATGATCCGATGTTACTACCGTTAAATATCGGCAGCCGTCTTGGCGATTCATTCGACCTGCAATTTCAAAATGTAAAAATCAAAATTGTACAAGTATAAATAAATTCAGTTTTGATGGGTTTTTTTATCCTCGAAAGAAAAAAAAAACACTAACAAATAAAATATATCAATATTTCATGGCCGTGTAATATTTAGGAAATAGTTAATCCGGTTTGTATACTTATAAGAAGAAGGATATTGTTATTGCTTACGTGTCGGACATCATTTAGTCTGAGAACACTTCGTGTTTCTGCTTCTAGCGTGCGTCGTCATAATATATTCTTTGGCCTTCCTCTCTTTCTTTTCTCCCCATGGATTCCGTGACGGTCATTGTCTTGCAAGGTTATCTGGGTGTGTACGAAGAGCGTTCCCTATCCTCCTCCATCTCGATGATGTCTTCAACCGTGCGCTTTTGGCTTGTCCTTTACACTTGTCCTCCACTTCCGGAGACACGAATGAATACTGCTTGAGTTGTCTACTGTGCTCTTTTCTTTGTTATATTTTCATTTCTATTGTTAACTGAGGAAGGCTTTATGCCGAAACGTCCTTGTTTTTTGTCCTGTCATCTTATTTCAAGCTTCCACGTACCCCGTTTCGCTATTTCATTTATTTATATCCTTTACACTAATTCTTTAATGTTCAGAATCTACTTATGGTTACCGGTATGTCATATGACCCATTGTTGTTCAAAGCTTCCTGAAATGCATTTTCTAAAGATGAGCTTATCAAATTTTTAAATAAAATGACTTCTCTTTGACAACTGTAATCTTATCAGATTTAAAAAAAATAGCTAATTCACATACAAATTGACCCAACGCCTTTCCTCCACTTGAAATGTGTTTTCGAAGAATTTTAAATCCATTATTTCATTACTTTTAAAAATACATATATCCCATTTCAAAGTGTGTAAGATAATTAACCGTTGAGATTTAACTAAAGTCATCAAATACGCGCAGCGATCCTCTTGCGCTATTCGCGCTCTCTGGGGATAAATCTAGCACATAGCATCCCCATCCCCCATACATATAAATATTTTATAAAGCTTTAAAGAAACCATTCATAATAGCCGCCCAGGAATGGTAACAAACTGTGTCGCTACCACACACTATATGTACAACAATAAACGAAATAAATATGTTAATGTTAAAATCTCATTTTGCCATGCTGTTTTCTAAAAAAAACATATATATTTTAATTATTTTACTGTCATATATCTTTAAATATATATCTATTTCAATGCTTTTATTGTCAAATATTTTTTTAAAAATAATGTTGGGGTTTTTTTATTGTTTTTTTTTTAAATTATAGATTGTAATTTAAAATATGCGCCTTGTTTGTCGTTTTTATTTTAACCATCTCGACTCCAAGACAATGTGTTTGAACTATGGAGAATGAAGTTAAATATGTTGATAATGATTTTTTCTTCTGTTAACGATACGCTTTTCGTCAAACAATCGGCTCATTTGTGCTCATCCGTACTTGCTCCTAAATTATTTTTTGAAGTGAGATGGTCATTCCTCAATGTTCAATTTTAACACGGGCTGTCAACGTTTGGTCCGTTTCATCGCTTGGAACAACCTCGACCGAACCGCCGTAAACTGCCCTGGCATCCGCTAGGAGCCGTTTAAAATACAAGCATCTTATCCCCAACCGTTGCACATATGCCTGGACATGGATTCAGCAGCGTACCCTACACGAACCAGAATCAAGTAATACGTGCTTTTATAACAAAACTGATTTTGGGGACCGTGTGAACGGCCTCAGAGCTGAAACAGAATGGGATTCATCGTGGGACAGTGTAATCGCCAGGTGCCGCGGGTGTCGGCGATCACCCTAAAGGCCTTCATCATTGCTGGTAAGATGTGAATGGCGTCATCTCTGTTCTTCTCGCCGATTGGGATCGAAGTGTTTTTGTTGATGTGAATAGTGTGAAGATCCGGATTTTAAAAGTGGTAAGTTCCAGCTCTACTAAGTGAGAAGATCCAGCTTTAAAGAGGGGGTCGCGAGCTTTCAAAAGTGTGAAGATATAGCTTTAAAAAAAAAAAACACACACACAACAAATGATATTCATCAAAAACAAATTTAACAAAAAATTATTATTATTCACGTTCAAAATGACGGACATGTCTAGTTACTTCTTGCAATGTATAATAGTTACTTTAATCAATTATCATTTTGTAAAAAAATAATTAGTTTTATTTCATTTAAAACTAGATGACCTAGATATGACTTTTTTTTTAAATTCTCAAAATATGTCGACATGCTTGTGGCATTAAGAAATTAATTGAAGTATCCCAGATGTATCTTTCTTATATTGCGGCGTTAAAAAAATCGCTGAAAGTATCTGAATTGGCAATTCTAGCGTGAGTGCGAGGCTAATCTAGTTAAGAATGAGGGCCCATGCCCAGTTAGCGAACACAATGTCACCACAAGAAGACAGGACTATTTTGTAGTTACCAAGATTAACGGTTGACTAACAATTTATATAGAGATATTTGAATTCATGATTCTAGCGTTAGCATGGAGCTGTTCTCGCTTAAGATAAGGCCCAAGTTCAATCTCAACACAAGAACACGGGACTACTTTATAGTTAATAAGATTAACGGTGGACTAACAATTTATATATAGATATTTGAATTCGCAATCATATCGTTGGCACGGACCTGATCTCGTTTAAGATAAGGCTCACGTTAAATCTCAACACAAGAAGACAGGACAACTTTGCAGATAATAAAAGAACGGTTAACATTTTTTTGTTTCATTTTAATCACCACCACTGAAAAAATATCAAAAGCGCCCAGCAGTTTTGGCAAGATTATTCCCATTGCATTGCGTCTCATTATGATAGATGTGTCTCAAAAATGGCAAGACAATCAGATTACTGGCTGAATTTATAACTCAACCGGGGAAAGAACAATACTGAGCTTGAATTGGAATGTTCTTATTTCCAACTGCATTTCATTAAATATCAAATCCAAATACGAAATATATTGATTTACGTTCACATCTTTTAATTTTAAGAAATATGTTTTCCATCTTTGGGAATCTTTTGAGACAACCAAGGAATTAAATTTATGGTTTATTTCTTTGTGGTAATGATAACAAAATTTAAATACAGTTCTACTAATACAGGTTAACTAGTGAAAATGATAAATAAATGTAAAAAAAAAAAATTTTAATATTAAAATAAATAATAACAATAATACACTACTTGTATGTTATAAATTCTTTTATTGAATTCACTAACATGGATTCTTAATTAATAGGTTTTGTGGTCTGACACCGTGATTTGAGATAAGCTCATCCTGTGCTCTGTTGTTTGTGATATCTTCATTTGTCCTGTGTGCTGAAGAAAGCTCTATGCCGAAACGTTCTAATATTTTTGTCCTGTTCTCTAATTCAAGCTTCCACATACCTCATTTTGCTATTTCATCCTCTAGCACAGGGGTGTCAAACTCAATCGCTCAGCGGACCAAAACTCGAATCACTTGCAAGGATAAACATTCAATACGTGGAAAATTTAATCTTTAAAAAAAAAACGTTTATATAAATGAAGACAGAAAAACAAATGAACAATTAAAAATCACTGGCACACCCAATTTCGTTCCTATGCAAATTTGTCAGAGCTGAATGTTTGGGACATTTTCTTGGCTGCAAAAACAAGTAAGTTCATTTATGTTGGATGTAACGTTGTGTGTCATTCAGATTCTCATGATGGATTGCAAGTTTTCATCAGTGAGACGACTCGTGTGTGATGTTTTATTGAACTTCATCACAGAAAACAGCTGCTCATCTATATACGTGCTACCCAACATGCTCAAAGTTCGAGCTGCATGTAAACAAAGCTTGGGCATCTCTTCAGGAACCAAACGAGTGAACTGTGCAGGCCCAGCTGTGTCGTACTTTGACTTTACTGTCTAATTGCACTGCAGCTCTATTAGCTCCAACTACAAATGTACAGGTAGAATTCCAACGTCTATGACATATGGTTTACGAAATAGCTTGAAATTACATTTCTATGCTTCAAAGTCACTAAAACGCCTTGGGAACTCGATGCGAAGTAAGCTAAGTTCTTCAGCAAAGTGTGCGTTGACTTGCATATAACTGTACGCCAGTCAATGCGTCGCGGGTCTGATATAATTGTACGGCAGGTCGGATGTGGCCCGCGGGCCTTGAGTTTGACACATGTGATTTAGCACAGCGTTTCCAAAACTTTTAAGTTTCACGGACCACATTTTCTTTCTATTTAAACATCAATATTCATGCTCTCTGGACCGGTAACGTAAGGCTTGCTGATCGGTGCCGGTCCACGGACCACCGTTTGGGGAACGCTGATCTAGCATATCATGTACGCCTGTCTACAGTACATTACCTTGTTGTTTATCGGAGCTTGAATGCTCTCTCTCTCTCTCTCTCTCTCTCTCTCTCTCTCTCTCTCTCTCTCTCTTAACATGACACTGTATATTTGAACTGCTATTATTTCCGACAGTTTCAGTATCGACATTAAATTATCGTCAAATTTTTATTTTTGAACGCACTATATTGCACAGCAAAATAATTCGTTCAAATAGAAATTTGACGAAATTTTGTCGAAAATTTGATCATGTGAAATGAGCATTAGACGGAATTCTGTCAACATTTGGTGTAGTCTTCATGACATATAATGTTATCATTGTTAGCTGTATGTCTTGCTTATGCTATAACTTGGTGCTTCTCGTTATCCATCATATGCCACGTTGTTTATGTTGTTAAGGAAATGAGTAAAATAAAGTATATGTAAAACCTGAAAAAGGCACACAACAAAACAACGAACTATGGACAGGAAGCCTTCGTCAGCGAATAAACAACCAAAAAAAATTGATTTTTTTTTTTAAAGTAGCACTAAACGGAAAATTAGTTTCCAAGTTGGCAAAAAAAAAGAAACACAATTTGAAAATGACTAGCTGTGTTACGATGCAGTAGCTATTTTCAAACTACAAACTTGAAATGTTGACGATGATATTGAGGAGGAATTGGGGATGTTAGGAGAGAGGTGGTCAGCGAGGGTGACTTTTGTGTAAGCAAGGGTGATTTGTTCATCAACTCTTTTGCAGTGTCGCGAATAATATCTTTAATTGTTTGTCCTTCGCATGCCAAAGGTCACAATGGGTTGGAATTGATTAGCAACCTTGACTTAAACGGTATCGTTTTCGTTTTAAATACATTTAAGGAGAGTTACTCAGTCCGTCAGCCTCAAACGTTCTTCCTGTGATATGTTATATTCACTCACGATGCAGAGAGTTAGCCGAGACGGCTGGAGAAAGAACATGATTCAGCAGATGACCAGCGGTGCTCCTTGTGTCTCACTGTCCACTTCACGCGCTCCACGTCCTAGGAGTCGCGGGAATGTTCACTTGTGTCCTTACCACCTGCGGGACTCTTAGATGTGTCGTTTTACAGGGCCAACGCGTCCAAACCTCCCATGATGTTGGTGTTGCTGTTGTTGTTGTTTTTCATATTTAGGATTTGCTGGGGATAATCTCCAGTCCACAAATTGGGATTGAATCAGTTTAAACCCCCTCTGGCTCCCTGTAAAAAACATTCATACACACTAAACACACTACACACATTCACACAAGCACGTATCTCATTTTCAAAACTCTAATAATGGCCTAGAGGCAATACATACATAATATTGTATAATGACATATTTTATATGCTCCAATTATGTTACATCGTCTTCTTGAAGAGTTTTGTTTGTGTTATTTGAAAATAAACCATATAAATGTAGCTGTACATACACATAAACACATAAAAATACATACCTATAAATATAGCAATAAATCACATGTACTTATAAATATACACAAAAAATATACGCGAATCAATTTAGATATGCATACGCAAAGAAACACGAAACAATTATAACTAAAGCTAATCAACACCATCAACACTTTGAGACTGAATGACCGAGGGGGGGGGGAGGAGAAAGTGGTAAATAGAGTGGAAATCATGTTAAATGGAAACTACAGGATATTTACTGGGTAAACAATCTTTAGAATAGAAACTAATGGACAGTTACTGGGTAAACAATCATTAATGGAATCTAATGGGCATTTACTGGCTTACAATCATTTAACTCGAAATTAATGGACATTTACTGGGTAAACAATCATTTAAATGGTAACTAATGGACATTTACTGCCAAAAAGCTCTTTTATTTTTAAAATTATTTAATTGTGTTAAGTTTTTATTTATATTTTTTTCGCTTTATTTATTTTATTGAATTCATACATACATGTATATGTATGTACAAAATGTATAATAATTTTAAATGTAAATAGTGTATCTAATATGATGTATTCTAATAAATGTAAAAGTTGCGAATATATTTACTTCCTTTTTTTTTTTTTGCATGTATCGTTAAACACGAAATGCTTTTAACACGAAGAAATATTTCGGACAACTCAGTTTCGTGTTAAACAATTTTCACTGTATACATATATATATATATATATATATATATATATATATATATATATATATATATATATATACATATATATATATATATATATATAATATATATATATATATATATATATATATATATATATATATATATATATATATATATATATATATATATATATATATATATATATATAGAGAGAGAGAGAGAGAGAGAGAGAGAGAGAGAGAGAGAGAGTGAGAGGTAGATTTACTTCCTTTAAAGTATTTGGTTCAATATTTTTTTTTTATTCCATTCTAATGTGAGCATTTTTGATTGTTTTGAGTTAAGATTCCAATCGATTAATTCAAGTAAGCTTGAAACAAGAAAAGCTTGAATACATGTTCAACTGCGCATCTCCTCTTTGCAAGCCCTTCAGGCAGATCATGTCCCCCGCCATCATCTCCGTCACTCCCAGACAGCTAGCGCTCGCGTTGTCCACGAGGGTATGGGCGCCGCTCACTCTGCTCTCGCTCCTCCCGGGGGTGTTGTTCGTCTTCTTGATGACGTCCACCCCGACATACCCCGCCCCGACCTGTCTGAGCGTCACGCTCGTGACGTAGACGCCGCTCGACGGAGCCGTGAACTCTCCTGTCCTGGGGTTAAAATGGTTGCCGGTGTTGCAAATGACGTCATCGAAACTTTTGACGGTCGCCCCCGTGGTCACCGTGTGGAACACCCCGTAAGGAATGCAAGCGGTGAAGGCCGGTGGTCGCTTGGCGATCGTAGGATCTGGAGAAAAGTTGGGTTAAAAAATGATTTTTACTTTACATACGGGTTATACAAAAATTTGCAGCACGAAATTTAAGCCTCATAGCTCATTAAAATAAGTATCACTTAAACGATTTTTTTAAAAAGCATGATTTTCAACCGTGATAGAAAGAGAAGCAAATAAAAACATATTGTAAAAAGATAATATAAATAAAAAGCATAATGTTAAAAGCATACTGAAAAAAGCATGATGTTGAAGACTTACATAAAATAATAACCTAAATCGATGGTGGAAAGAAGGATGTAATAATACGATTTAAAAGCATGACGTACAATCATGACGTTAGAGTATCATATTTGAAGAACGGTTCAAAAGCACGATTTTAAAGTGTAATATAAAAGGTGGGTATACACGACAGACAAAACCATTATGTAAAATTATGATGTTACCCCATGATGTTAAAGCATGATGTTAAAAGCAAAATGTAAAAATCATGGTATTAAAGCATGATGTAAACGCATATTTTTGGCCTAAATTAACTAAATATTTTCAGCCACAAAGCAGATGAACTTTTGGTATCATTAAAATAAGTGACAAAAGTCTCAAATGATGAAAATTCCAGGACTAAAGTGAATCCAACTAAGAACCTAATCAAGAATTACATTTTTCAAAGAGAAACTTGAGTTTTATTTGTGTCAATATTTAACCAAAACATGGTCGCGTATCTAATGAATCTGACATTTGATCCTGGTATCTAAGTCATTGGAAAAATCAATAAAACTTTCACAGTCAAATCCATTTCTTTGCACCCCCACCCCCATTTAATTTGTGTTTTTTTTTAAACCCTAAAAAAAATTTCATTTTAAACAGATTTTGTTGCTAATCTATATGCAGTCCTTGTCTTTGGCCTGTAGTTTGATATTATTATTCCTTTTTATTTTGTTTCAAATTCGCAAAATATTATTTTAATTGCTCACCATGTTTGGTGCTGTTGGCGGAGTTGGTCTTTGGTGATTCCTTCTGAACACGAGTCTGAAATGTACATAAGAAAAATGTCAGGCAACATGCACATGATTGTGTATTTAGAAGCAAGTTAACTTATTTACTTTAAGGAATTACAACTTTATCGATCATGATTTTTTTTAATTGAATTTTTGTTTAACTTAACAATAAACATTCAAATAGTCAAAACGCAATAGTTTCAATTAACAAGTTTCTTAATCCACATTTTGACCATGTATCCATGTACAAGTGTATTTTCTAATCTATAAGTTATATTATTGTGCTGTTGTTAACTTGTGACTTTTGACTCGTGGAACCCCTCTACAGCATCGATTTATAAAATGGTTCCCTTTTAGGACTAACTTAAGTTTTACATGATAATAGTAAATACTGGAGCCCCTTTAGGAATAACTTATGTTTTAATTGATAATAGTAGATCCTGGAGCCCCTTTAGGAATAACTTATGTTTTAATTGATAATAGTAGATCCTGGAGCCCCTTTTGGACTAACTTAAGTTTTACATGATAATAGTAGATCCTGGAGCCCCTTTAGGACCAACTTATGTTTTCCATGAAAATACTGGATTCTGGTGCCGCCTTTGGACTAACTTATATTTCACATGTTACTAGTGGAGCCTAGAGCCCCTTTAGGGCTCACATATGTCTTACATGCTAATAGTGTTTCCTGGAGCGGCTTCACCGCCCTGAGAAGTACACGCAAAGCACATGCTGTTGATCACTGTTTTATCGTATGAAAATAAATACATGTACTTTACTATACTAAAATTTATGATATGAAGTTCCTGTTTTCAACACTTCTTATATTAGACACCATAACTATTTTTTTTTAAATTTCAACATTTCATCCAATTTAATTTATTTATAGATTTTTTATTATGGTAGCTGAAATTACAATTTTTATTGATTTACTTCATTATAATATCGCATTGCATTTTTAAGTAAAATGGACAAATATATTTTTTACTCTTTTTTTTTTTTTTTTATATCTTTATCTTGATTTTTTTTTAAATTTCAACATTTTATCCAATTTAATTTATTTATAGATTTTTTATTATGGTAGTTGAAATTACAATTTTTATTTATTTACTTCATTATAATATCGCATTGCATTTTTAAGTAAAATGGACAAATATATTTTTTACTCTTTTTTTTTTTTTTATATATCCTTATCTTGCGATTCAACTGTGTTGAAACACACCTTTGTCGAAACACACCTGCTTCAAAATACACCTGTGTCGAAACACACCTGCTTCAAAATATACCTGTGTCGAAACACACCTGCTTCAAAACACACCTGTGTCGAAACACACCTGCTTCAAAACACACCTTTGTTGAAAAACACCTGTGTCGAAACATGCGGGTTGTAAACCACTGATATAATCATTACATGTGTGATTAAAAAACAACCTTCGACCATTCATTGAATGCAGCTCACCTCAAAGAACTCACTGAAGTGCTTGACTCCAACCAACGTTACGTTCTTCCCCTTGTCATCAAACTCGCTCTTTGACGTCATCAATGTGTTTTCTTCTTTCGGTTTATGGAAACTCTCGAAGACAGTTTTCATATCATCTGATGATTTATTTTCGTTGAACGTCACCCGTTTTCTAGCGCCGACCCCAGAGAAAGACATTTTTGGGGGCTCGCCATTGGCCTCAGCGTTTCGAAGGATGCCTCTTGGCGTAATCTCTGCGGACGATGTTTCAGGAATGGTCTCACGGCTCGTATAATGATACAGACGCCGGTTCATGAGTTCTCGGATCAACTGGTCTTTGACCGGGTCGCGGGATTTGCGTTCGGTAACTCTGTCGAGAAATTTACCGTCCACAGAGTCAACTCCTTTGATCAGACACTCGATTGGGTTGGTCTCTGGTGACGTCACCAGCATCTTGATGAGAAACTTGTAGAACTCTTCAATGCTTTCCTCTTCTGAAGTTGTTGCGACATTATCTGTATCGATATTAAAAAAATAAATAAACGATAGTGACATCTTAATGGGATTTGAAATTATCAGAGATTTTTAGGCACCATTCTCAAATAACAGTTGTAATACACGAGTCATCTTAGTAAAGTACGGCTACTTAGGCTCAGAATTTTAAAACAAAAGAAATTATAGACACAATTACACCATGACGACTAAAATTCAATGAAATATGGAGGTTACTTACAAAGATCTTTCAATATTAAATAATGATCACTAATTAGAATTCTTACCACACTATCTAAGTTAAGAAACATATTTTCAATAACAGAATCCAATTAATTTATAATGCTAATTATGATGAAATATATTTTAAAATGTATTAAATATATATTTAAATATTCGTAATACATGACAAATGGCAGTTTAAATATAGCTTATATAAAATCTAGATTAGTATATTTATTGAATGAATGCAATGAATTACCTCCACTTGTCTTTATCTCATGCTTTGAGTTCGTCATTTCCGTAGGTTGTTGACTTTCCCCTGCTTCGAGGATTGCATCTTGTTTTTTACCATCCTGTGACTCAAAACTCTGGAAGCCATCTTGGAAAATCTCCGACATGCTGACGACATTTTCTTCCTGCTCCGACTCTTTTTGAGGATCCTTAGTGTCTTTCGATACCATGTCTGGTGCGATACTTTCAGTTTGTTGTGGAGCAGACACTGAATCTATGAAATCGTCTATTTGGGGTTTATCAGGAATTGCTCTGTCGTAACATGCAGTGTGGTCTAATACAAGGTTGTCCTGCTTGCTGTCTACAGTTGCTGGATCATTAGCATTCACATCGTCACCTTCACTAAATTTGTGTATAAGTTCAAATGCGCTATATTCTTTTTCTGTTATCCAACCGCTACAGATTTGCTCGAAAAACTGTGCTTCGATATTTTTAGCTTCTGGGTTCTCTGTATCGACGTCGATATCTCCAGTTTGAAATTGGCTCACTTCAAATCTGCTAACTTCATTGTCTTGCGTCGCCAAATGGGAGACGTTGCCTTCGGTTCTTTGTGGTAAACATTCTGACTCGCTTTTAAAAATCAGCTCTAGATCGGACTCAGATAGACACTTTTCTGTTTTTTCTGGGACAATGTTAGACTCGAGCCAATCGGAAATTGTATGTTGAGTGTCAGGTTCGATATATTTCTCCTGGTTTGATTGTTTCTCTTTTTCAATATCGTGATCCGGGCTAGAGAAATTTGTTGATTCGAACTCAATAGAAATTTTATGTTGTGGGAAAGGTTCGATATCTTGCTTCTGGTTTGAGTCTTTCTCTGTGTCAATATCGTGATACGAGTTAGAATTAAAGACATGTGAACAACACAGTTTCAATGATTTAACGACACCACAACAAGAACAGAAACAATCGCGTAACTTAGCTGTTCCAATCAGCTTCCCGGTTGCGAGTACTAACTGTAAATTAACAACATTGAGTAAATGTAACACGTATTTTTTTTTTGTTAGTGTTGATTTTTGAAGTTGACAATGCCATCCCATGTTGCATAATTAACAAAAATAATTCCTCTCAAATTGATTACCTTTGACGGTATATCAATGTTTTGTTTGTTGTTTTTTTTTTTTTAGTAATTTAATACAAACATTCATGCTGAAATAAATGTAATGACATTATTTAACTAAGTTTGTAGAGAAAGCTGATTCTTCAGAGTTCCAGTTTTCGTTATTTCTTCTTAAAAAATATCATTATTATCATTGGATACTGATCTTTTTTTTATTACGTTACTAAAGATTTTCCCTTATGCACATACCAGCCTGGTGTATCATTTAACCTTAACATCATACAAATCTAAGAGGTCATTTACTCCTAAAACAAACCGGTCTGGGGATTATTTCCCCCTTAACACCATACCAGTCTGGGGGTCAGTGTCCGCTTGATACATGAAGGGTGAGCAGTTTTCATTCAGAATATCAGAACATGTTTGGACGACGAAAGCTGAAGTCTGCTCAATGGCTTGACACATGGTGGGGAAATCTATCTTTTCAACGTCTTGTTGTATCCATTGCCGTCCAGATGTGATTGCCTACGAGGAGAAAATATGACTGTTGGTTATTATAAAAATAATCAGCTTTTCGCTGATCAATTTAAACAATAATCTTTCGTTGGATTCATTATTTTATTGATAACTTATATTTTATTTTTGAACACATTTTGTTGATGTATGATGTTTAAAGTTTTGAAAGGACATCTTAAGTGGCTTTAAAAAAAAATAAAGTAAATTTTAAAAATATACTTTAATTAAATTACGAAAAAACTATGTTGTTGTTTTTTTGTTTTTTTTGTTGTTGTTTTTTTCAATAATGTGCCTTTGAAATATTTATTTGGTCTTATGAAAAACTATTTTGCTTTAAATACTTTAATAATTTGAGTAGCATTAAGTAGTTGCCATGTTAGTCAAAACGTGGGTTCATAATGATGTACCAACAGAAGGACACCAAATGAAACCTCAGAACAAGTCAAACCAGGCGTTTAAGCATGAACTCTTAGGAGACGAAACATCATTAATTTTGTCAATGCTAACTTGAAAATTTAAAGCGACACACAGAATTTCTAGTTCATCGATGAATTTTTCTTTTTTATTGTGATGAAATTTTTTTTTTAAAAACGCATTTAAGACGGAAGATTGCTAATTCAATATAAGTATATTTATTGATACTTTGAATTAACCAAAACAGACATATCAGGAAAAGCTGATCCATATTAGATTTCATCAGACTGCACACCATGATATTTTGTATGATATTTTTGTTTCATTGTTCACGAATCCTCTAATAAAAATGTAGTAGTATTTCTTTTCTTTTCTTTTATTTTTTTTTTTTTTTGGGGGGGGGAGGCATTTATTTTATTTTTTTTTTTTTTTTTTTTTTTTTTTTTGGGGGGGAGGATGAATTTTTTTTTCTCTAGTTTTGTTCCTGGAGTTCCAGATTTAAAAAAAAAAACAAAAAACTATTTTTCCTTGTTTACAATTTTTTTCATGGTCTTATCAAGCTCTATATTCTAAGCAGCATTACTTCTAAATACTTTAAAAAATTTAGGTTTTAATCATTTTTATTGTACCTTATATAACCTTAAACTTAAGAATGCACTTAAAAATCAGAGCATACTCTATTTTGATTTAACAAAAAAATAAATAAAAAATAACAAAGATATCTATAGATTTGTCTAATTTGTAAATGTCTCAAGATGATCACTATTTGTAAGCGTTGCGGAATACGGAACTATGTTAAAACATTTTTTTTTAAATAATTCTCACACTTTCGATGATGGCTACCGTGTCTACCAATGTGGATCTCTGCTCCTCCAGCCAAGCCAGCTGCAAGCAGACGACACTGAGTTGTCGCCTGCTTCTTGTAGACATCTGCAAAGAGAAATGACCACCTTGAAAGGAAAATTTATCAACTGAACAAAAGGAAATATTTTCTAAAACTTCAAGAAAGTTACCTGACTTTTCCATTATTTTTTATAGTAATTTTCCGCTGACACCTGGTATTCATATGCCACTTACAATTGATAAACGTTTGTCACTTACAATTTGTAGTCATATGTCACTTACACTTTGTTGTCATATGTCGCTTACACTTGGTTGTCCTATGTCACTTACACGTGGTAGTCATATGTCGCTTACACTAGGTAGTCATATGCCACTCTCACTTGGTAGTCATATGTCGCTTATACTTGGTAGTCGTTTGTCACTTACATTTGGTAGTCGTATGTCAGTTACATTTGGTAGTCGTATGCCACTTACACTTGGTAGTCATATGTCGCTTATACTTGGTAGTCGTATTTCACTTACACTTGGTAGTCGTATGTCACTTACACTTGGTAGTCATATGTCGCTTATACTTGGTAGTCGTATGTCACTTACACTTAGTAGTCGTATGTCGCTTACACTTGGTAGTCGTATGTCACTTACACTTGGTAGTCACATGTCGCTTACACTTGGTAGTCGTATGTCACTTACACTTGGTAGTCGTATGTCACTTACACTTGGTAGTCATATGTCGCTTATAATTGGTAGTCGTATGTCACTTACACTTGGTAGTCATATGTCACTTACACTTGGTAGTCATATGTCGCTTACAATTGGTATCATACGCAGCGGGTAGTTCACGTCAAAACTATACGCTTCTTTTATAAACATATTTTTTTTTAAATCTTGTGTTTGGTGTTTCTTCCAAAATGTAAAACATCTTGTGTTTTCTTGGTGCTCGTCCTTCACACGGTAAGATGACCGAGGCAATTTTCCCACTTGAGCAGTAGCCTCGACTTGAACTGTATTTTGTTTAAAGGAGGGGGGGGGGGATGAGTTGGTCAATTCGACAGCGTCACTCTCTCTTCCTTGCTCGTTTGATCCAATGTCGACACTTGGTCGGGATGACTAGATTGTGTTTTCTTGGTGCTCGTCCTTCACACGGTAAGATGACCGAGGCAATTTTCCCACTTGAGCAGTAGCCTCGACTTGAACTGTATTTTGTTTAAAGGAGGGGGGGGGGATGAGTTGGTCAATTCGACAGCGTCACTCTCTCTTCCTTGCTCGTTTGATCCAATGTCGACACTTGGTCGAGATGACTAGACCCAGATCGGGTGTGTTTGTGCTTGTGTGTGTGTGTTTGTTTGTTTGTTGATTTTTTTGTATTTTATTTTTTTTTTGCTGTTTATACGTTTGAGGTCGCACCAGTTGTCACAACCCTTACGGGACTCCCCGTCCTGGCTTAATTTCAAAGTTTGCCCGCTCTTAGATCAATTGCCCCCCCCCCATCCACCCCTGTTTTACTTGTCTAGGGGCTTACTGGGGAATGAACTCAACCTCCTTAACAAGCTGCTTTTCTATTATTTTTTTTTCGTTGATTTTGTATTATTTATTTTTTATGTTATAAAGAATAGTTAATGTTACAGAGAACCACCATCCTTTAGAGTCGGGATATCGTTGTTGATAAGATACCATTTATTTATTTTTTATGTTGACTCCTGGATTTGAGTCCAATAGTAAATGGCATGTGGACGGTCCCAAGGGGGGGGGTGGTCAAGCGCTGTGTTTCAATGACTCTTCTTCTGTCATAAGACCCGAACTGAGCGTTACGACTGGTGTGTAAAGTTCAGATGGCATCGTGTCAAGGTCGCCGTGTGCTTACGTCAAAGATAACGCTGTTTTTGTTATTGTTTTTGTTTTTGTTTTGGGAAAATCTAATCAGGGGCAGTTAATTAGCAAGAGTGATCACATAGACCGCAGTGTTTAAATAAAGTTCTAGTAATACCAAACATACATTTTTTAAAACTTCTGAAAACAAGTATCTCTTGCGTAGTGGAACACTGGAATAACCAGAGGCGTAGCAAAGTTTTGTAAATGATATACCCTAGGGAGGAAGGATATTTTTTAGTCTATATTTGTTTTTTTTAATAAATGCTCATATTTTAGTTCTAGGAGACAACCCAAATCCCTTTCTACAACAGATGTAAGGGTCAAGGATGCCACCAAACTCCCCGAACCACCACACCGAAAACGAATTTCTAAGCCACTGAATTCATGCAGGTGCCGCTCATCTGTGCCAAATGTCATGCAAACCAACATTGGGTATGTGCGTTTGTGTATGTGTACAACCTACAAACATGGATCATTTGAACACAGTTGACCTGATTGGTGTCCATGTGCCCTGTTATTGTTATCAAGGCGTGTCCAGCATTATATCACAGGTCTTTCTCGTGCCCCCCAATACGTTGGTAAGTGCTTCGACTTGCCCATCATTTGAAATACACACGTCTACTATCGTTAGTTGGGGATCAGACATTTTCCCCAGCATTTCTTACTGTGTCGCATATTAATGTATCATTGGAGTGGGTATTAGTCCGTTTCATATCCTAGTATGTCAAAGTTGCGATAGTAAGCTTGATACACCAAAAATGTATACTTCATCAATCAAAAAGATGATTTTTTTGAGGAGGGGGATTGCACATTAAGGATCAATTTTTTGCTTTGAACAAAAAGAGGAACTATGAAGTGCTGTGTTATTGGGAATAGCATTTTTTCAAAATTGTTATTCACTTTTTGTATGCATCCGCAGAGGATTGAGATCTGGATCTTCTTGTTACGAGACCAGTGCCTTACCAATCGGCCATAAAGGCCATATCTGTTCTAATCTGCAGGAAACAGCACCAAACTTTAATTTAATTTAAAAATATAATGGAAAACATGAAGTTTTAGATACTACATTAGAATGTTAATGCTACATTGACACATAGAAATTGGGAAAGGCGTTTTTAAGGGAATAGAGACAACGGAAAGACACACCAGAAAGAGACAACAGGCAAAGACAACTAATATTCCGAAATGCAAATTGTGCTCAGGTGAACAAGGGGTTGGAGGAATTATATAAGGTTTAGTATCCAGTCGCAATTATCTGAAATTTGATAATTGGAAACGTCTTACTTAAGCGATCAAAGTAATATATATATATATATATATATATATATATATA
>CAXITT010000481.1:580191-597101 GCA_964033795.1 Lymnaea stagnalis
TTTTTTTTTTTTTTGTTGTTGTTTTTTTTTTGTAATTTCAGTTGTCCTGTATAAAAAAATAGAAATTTGATAAGGAATCAAATACAAACAAACCATTTTCTGTCTTACAGTATGAAAAGAGGAAAACTTAAAACATACTGCAAAAAAATGAAGGGACCTTATAGTTAATTTGACATATATATATATATATATATATATATATATATATATATATATATATATATATATATATATATATATAATATATATATATATATATATATATATATATATATAATATGTATGTATGTATGTATATAATACAATGTCATTCATTTAATTTTCATTAACAAATTCAAAGAGTTTATTGTGTTACGTATCGGAGTGACGTGTTGTCTGTGTGTCATGGCCTAGTTTAGACCAAATCACTTCCTTTCCACTTTTCCTTATTTTGTTTATGACTGGTTTTTTTCGCCCACTCCTATTATGTGTCCCCATTTTTTAGGTAGGATATCTGTATATATATAAATTATGTAAATTTAATTTAAACTTATTTAATTGTCTTTTTGTTGTTCTGATGAGGGCATGTGCCGAAACATAAACTTTTGTATTCTGTAAAATTATTATTTAAGCTTACCTTATATTGTTATATTGACACAAATTGTTGGTGTCTAATTAATCTTAGACAACACTACTTTTTTGGGTTGGGGGGGGGGGTCCCTCTTAAATGCAGCTCCTGTTTGTTTGTGTGTTTGGTTGTTTTTTTTTAATTAATTTTTTTCTTGCTTTCTTTTGCATTTTTTTTTCTTTAAAATTATTATTTTAGCTTACCTTATATTTTTATATTGACACAAATTTTTGGTGTCTAATTAATCTTAGACAACACTACTTTTTTGGGTTGGGGGGGGGGGGTCCCTCTTAAATGCAGCTCCTGTTTGTTTGTGTGTTTTGTTGTTTTTTTTTAATTCACTTATTTCTTGCTTTCTTTTGCGTACTCTGAGCTTTTCGGCCCTTGTGAACTTTGCGTGTGCATTTTAAAAAAAATAATTACATTAATTAATCGTCTTTGGTAACACCTGACTTTTAATAAGTTTTTTTTTTATTTTGTTACATTTTATTTGAGTTCCGAGATTCAGGAGACGACTAACATCTTATTGCACAATCTCAATATATTGACATGCTACAGACCAGCGACTTGGACGTTGCCGTCTACATGCTTGAAGTGTTTATCTTTCCACCGAACCATTTCAAGCGGACACTGTATACTATGAAACAGAGACAATACTTTGTCTACGTTATGAAGTGTAAATAGCGCTGACACTGCACTATCAAGAGGGTTCAGATAAGTCGACTGCACCAATCTTTGAATATAACTCAATCAACGAGACGAAAACATTGAAACAAGTTGAAAAATGGTGGATCTCTCAAGCACTGTCATAACCAGCGCCCTAAGGAAAATCTGCGTCGGAAAAACTAGCTTCTTAGCACTAATGACATTTACAGTGATATTTACTTACTCGTCTATATACGTCATTCCAGTCCGCAATGTAGTTCTCTATCCAGCCATTGAGTACGCTTGGCGTAACGTTGAGACCTCAGACCTCAATCAGGATTCATTACGTTACTCTATAATAATTCCAGATGGAAATTTGTCCGTTGTTTCGTGTCCAGTTTTTGAAAAACCAAAGTCCAACAAAAGTGACATCGAAACCTCGACAATTTTAACGTACAGTCGTCTGAAAATTCCAGAAATTAAAAATCGGGTTCAGCAAATGGTCACGGACGTTTCTTGCCCGCTCTATGCCTTAACCGGAAAATTGATGTTTTAGATTTGTACACATTGACATCTGCAGCCCTGGCCTCTGTTGGGGTGAACCATTTCCTGGTGGCCGGATCTTTGTTAGGTTTGAACAGACACAGGGGGTTTCGTACCTTGGGACGATGACCCTGATATTGCTGTCAGTGTGGACTCTCATTCTATGAGACCTACCATTGTACACTAAGTGAGTTCATTCTGTGAGATCTAAAACTGTACGCTTAAGGTCTCTTTTGATTTTAATTTACCTTATCAGATTCGAAAATTGCCAGCTTATTAGAATCACACGGAGCAGCGGTTCCCTGCCTGTGATACGAATACCCATGGAGGTTCGTGGCGGACCTCTTGGTAGCTCACAAAAATGTTATAGATGATGGTGGCAAACGACCCAAAAATGGTTTTTATGCCCTTTCACTTCAAAATGATACTATTCAAAACATCTGTGTATTTACAATAGCTTTTGTCCACATAAGTATTACAAATAACTCATTTATGGAGCTTTGAAATATTTATTACCCCCATTCTCATCGTATACACACTTTTAGCATAAATATCTCAATAAATTTTATACAACTTCTTATTTTATTTGTACCTGATTTTTTTTTTAAACTAGCATCCATGAAACAAGTCAAGGTTCATATGAAAATTATTGTGAGCCACATGGGACATTATGTGCCTACACGCTGAATAAATGATATTAATAATGATTTTATTTCACGAAAAGTTAATTTGTGTAACAATTTTTTTAATATTATCCTTTTGTTCATTAGCAGATAAACTATTTAAAAAGAGATTGAAGTATTAAATAAAACCCTCTCAACGTAATTTGATTTTTTTTCCACCTCTTCTTTTGCTTTTATTAATTTATTTTTGTTTAATTTTTATTTAATTTGTTTTTTCTTTTTTGTTTTTGATTTCTTAGCTAATGTACTTTTAATACTCATTTAGGGTCGAGTGGGGGAAGAGAAAGGGAAGGGGTTACTGATTAAATGACAAGTATAATCAAGGGACACGTTAGAAAAGGGTTGGAAACCATTGACCTAGGGTGAACATTTGGGGCCTGTGAGTCTTGTGTCTGATTTCTACCTAAAGGTGTGTAAGGTAATGGGATGATTGTGACTGATTATCAACATGTGAGGGTGATTAATACTGGGATCAGAGGTGATATGTTAGTGAACTCATTGAGGAAATCGAGGAAGTGTTAAATTAGGAAATTGAACTTAGGAATGGTGACTTAGGTAAATTTAGGCCTTGTGAAGAATGGTAAATCAGGCATTGTGAAGATTGGTGAATTTAGGCATTGTGAAGAATTGTCAAATTAGCCATTGTGAAGAATTGTGAATTTAGCCATTTTGAAGAATTGTTAATTTAGCCATTGTGAAGAATTGTGAATTAAGGCATTTTGAAGAATTGTTAATGTAGGCATTGTTAAAGAATTGTGAACCTAATTTTTGTGAAATTTGTAGAAGCATACTATGGAAGAGTGAACTTAGGAAGGGTGAACTTAAAAGTGCACTAATGAATTGTGAAATGAAGAAGAAAGAAATAGTCTGACACTTTGTCTATGCTTAATTCTTAATCTGATGTTTATAAATATCATAAATTAAGACAAAAAATGCTCGCTTCATTTTTTAATATATATTACTCACGATGCCATCAGATTGAAATAAAATTTAAAAAGGACGATGTTAGGAGTGCCCCACTTGCGTTGTGTAACAAAATGTAATGTTATATTTTTAATTTTAATGTTACAATAAACAGAATTCTTCATCTTGATGCACTTATGAATTTTTTGAGTCATGTTTGATTTTGAATTTTAAAAAAAGTAGTTGGAAATTATTTTGTAATAGTAAGTGATTATTTTTTTTGAGTCATGTTTCTTTGAATTTGAATAATAATTAATTTTTAATTTTTTTTTTAAATTTTTAAAAAAGTAGGTGGAAATTATTTTGTAATAGTACGTAGGCATATCTCATCTCATCGCTTCCTGGTCAAATTTTTTTTTACAATTATTTTTTACTGGAATAAAAAAGTTTCTAAAAATTGTTCACTATAAAAATCTCATTACATTATTTATCACTGTGTTGATATCACTTGAAAATCACACACTTATTTAACCTCACAAACAATCTTACACTACTGCAATGTGACAAGCTGTCACACACTATTGTAATGTGACAAGCTATCACACACTACTCAATCTCACAAGCTCACAAGATATCACACATCACTTTAATGGCACAAGCCATCGCACGCTTCAGTAGTCTCACAAACTATCGGACACTTCTTTAATCGCACAAACCTTCATAATGCACAAAACACTTTGATCTCATAAGATGTAAAACGCTTCTTTCATCTAAAATTACTTTAATATCATAACCAATATCAGTCTACTTTAATATCATAACCAATACCACTCTACTTTAATATCATAACCAATATCAGTCTACTTTAATATCATAACCAATATCACTCTACTTTAATTTCATAACCAATATCAGTCTACTGTAATATCATAACCAATACCACAATACTTTAATTTCATAACCAATATCAGTCTACTGTAATATCATAACCAATAAATTCTACTTTAATTTCATAAGCAATATCCCACTACTATAATATCACAACCAATATCACAATACTTTAACATCATAACCAACATCACAATACTTTAATATCATAAAAAATATCACTCTACTTTAACAACCTACATCGTACTATTTTAATATCATAACCAATATCACTGTAGTTTAATATCATAAACAATATCAATCAAGTTTAATCTCATAAACAATATCACACTTCTTTAATCTCACAACCAATATCATTCTACTTTACTATCGTAAACAATATTCCACTATTTTAATTTCATAAGCATTAACTCACTTCTTAATAGACCAAAGAAACTTGATAGTGTTTGGAACACATACTTCACGGTCATGACGTCACCCAAAAAAGGAGGCAACAAGCGTGAAAGGGCCATAATCCGTATAAAAAGTTTGATAAAATTTAATTACCGAATTGTTCCTCTTTAATTACGAAACGTCAATTTCGAATTCGGCGTCAATGCTTGATTTGAGCCTGATGCACCCTTCTGAAAGAATCTGTGTACAATATGAAGTTGCTTGATCATTGCGATGGGAGTGCGCATGGCGTCTTCTTTTTATGTTCTCACATTTGCAGGAGGTTTTATATCTGTATCTGTCGCCGCATCACCAGATAACAGATCGCCTATTCTTTAGCAATGTACCAATGGATTTTTTTTTTACTAAAAAAAAAGATATATTGAGGTACCAAAAGAAATTTGTTTTTTTTGTTTTTTTCTCCCAAAAGGTTCCTATACCTTCCCTGTAAAAAAAAAAAAAAAAAGGAGAGGGGGGGGGGGGGGGAATATGTAGATTGGTTACTGAGAACAGGTCATTACCATTGTAATAATAACATTGATTACGAAGAATAAGAAGATAAAAATAATATATATGATAATAATAGAGTCGAACCCACTTATCTCGACCTCGGTTAACTCGCAAAACCTGTTATGTCGACGTTTTTGAAGTGGAACCGCCAAATTCTCTCTTTGTCTTAACATTTTCTCCTCGGTTTAGTCGATTCGTGTATATCACTGAACCCTGATATCTAGAGCACAAAAGGCGACAAATTTGACATTTAACCTCGGTTATCTCAATCCCCATGACCAATTGCTGGACTTTGAACTCCACAAGAAGAAATAGCAAACAACAAAAAAAATTTCATAATAAAAAATAATTGTTTATTTCTAAAATGAAAGGATGTGTATTTTAGAATGAGCCTAGAAATCATTTTTAAATAAATTTGTTTTAATTCGAGGTTTAAAAACTCGGTAGAGTCCATATTGTAAGTTATCATCATTTGCCGTGTGCAAAACGTTGTCATGGGCAGCCATTTACGGTCACTTGCATAATGGCTATGCCGCGGTACTACGTCAGAGTTTCATTCAGATGAGTTTGCCGTGTGCAAAAGCAATTAAAAGCATTGGTCAGGGAAAGCTTTAATTAAATAGTCATGTGCCAAAGTTGAAAGTTCAAAATAAGTAGTCCCCCAAATAGTTTTTGATTCATAAATTCATAAGGGTATGCGATGCCTTCAATAAACTATATCGTCATTGCGCTAGACACGCCCAGCAGAATGGAGACACAAAATGTGGAGGCTTCGTCCATAGTAGAAAATACTCAAGCAACTCGAACTTTAACATTTGAAGCTCAAAAGTAGGAAAGTTGTTAAAAAGTTGATTCTGGTTTCCTTTTTTTAATTTTAATTTGAACTTTTTTTCTAACTAACTGTAATATTTGAAAAAAAATATTATTATTTGTTTTACTGAAGTACCTGCATTTATTAACGCACATCATGCACATAAAAGAAATTTCAAGCACATATTAATGTAACTTCGTCAAATTGGTTTTCGTTTATCTCGATCATCGGCTATCTCGACGCTATTTGGCAAACCCCTAGGCCGTCGGCATAACCGAGTTCTACTGTAGTAACATTTTACACTGCTCTGAATTACATAATATATATATATATATAATATATATAAATATATATATATATATATATATATATATANTATTTATATATTATATATATATATATATAGTATATATATATATATATATATATATATAGATATATATATATATAGATATATATACATATATATACATATATATATATATAATATAAAGTTTATTTCAAAAACACGCTTCATCCCCAAAGGCTCGAAGCGCGGTACAAAGAAAATGTGTAATTTACCACATTTAAAACAAAAGCAAAACTACAAAAACTAATTACAAGCATGCCAAGTCAAAGTCTTTCTAGCCATTTCTATCGATCGGAACCAGCTCAGGACTCATATCTGTCCGAGTCCGAGCGTTTTTTGTTGTTTTTTTTGCAGACGCTGTAGCAGCATGCCGCGGTCAAGCGTATCGAAAGCTGCCGATAAATCGATTAAAGACAAAATCGATACCTGGCCATTATCACAAGACGACAGAAGGTCATTTACGACGCGCAAAAGGGCTGTCTCATTAGAGTGATGAGCCAGGTATGCTGACTGGAAAGGTTCAAACAAGTCACATTGAATGAGGTGATCCAGGAGTGTATATATATATATATATATATATATATATATATATATAAAGATATGTGTGCGTGTGTGTGTGTGTGTGTTAGTGTGTGTGTGTGTGTGTGTGTGTGTGTGTGTGTGTGTGTGTGTGTGTGTGTGTGTGTGTGTGTGTGTGTGTGTGTGTGTGTGTGTGTGTGTGTGTGTGTGTGTGTGTGTGTGTGTGTGTGTGTGTGTGTGTGTGTGTGTGTGTGTGTGTGTGTGTGTGTGTGTGTGTGTGTNTAAAGAAAATCTTGATCCACTACTTTCCCCTTTTCTAAAAATCATTTATGATTTATAATAATTTTTAAGCGATTTTTAAAAATGAAAAAGCTTTTTTCTCGAACCAACCCCCCCCCCCAAACTGTCACTATATGATATAATTTATCATTTTTTTGAAAATAAAAAATTTGGGACTAACTTATATCTTTACAGGCTGCGCCTATTTGGACCCGGGTCCCTTTAGCCACTTCGTTTTTAAATTGAGAGACTATTAATAGGTCCCATATTTAAAGTCTTTAACATGATCTGTATTAAATTAAGGTTTAAGCATCCTCATAATAAAATAATTTACCCCACTCCTCCCACGCCCCATTTTAAGGCCTATAAGCTTTATTTTTTTTTTAACCGTTAAAAACTAATATTTAACTATTTTAAAAATAGAATTATTCGAAAATACAAATCTGTTTGAAAAATAATTTAAAAATAAAATAAAATAATAATATCGTATTAAAGATATTGCTATTTCCAATAAAATATAAAACATGCCCAACTTGTCCTTGCCCCTGAAATAATAATACAGAGAATAGCATTTTATGTATCACTTCGCTAACTGTTAAAGCGTGTGTGCTGACTTAGTTTTGTCCACCAATTTGTCTCCCCCCCCCCACCAATCCCCTTGGTGACAATGTGATGCACTGTGTTGAGCAATACCCAGCCTGGAGATATTATATTGCGAGATTTCTTAGACTTGACACACTAGGAGCCTTAATAGGAGCCTCACACGATTTTACTTTGGGTGTGTTTGTGTGTGCGTGTGTGTTTGTGTGTGCGTACACTAAAATTTTCATCTTTTGAGGATCTTACCTTTTCACTCGGTGTGCTTCAATTTAATATAATTTGATTTATTTATAATTGGTTTTGCATACTTTATGTGAATTTAATACCATAATAATTCAATTGCTTTTTGTCAGGATTGTTAGCTTTAGTATCGTTTTTCTTTTGTTTACTGATTATCAGTTCTTTGTTCCCTGTATTTCCTCTAACTAGCGAAATCTTTAAAACAGATTCTAATTTGTAAAAGCTGGAAACAAGGTGGTAGACTACATCACCCAAGCAGGTGAGTGCGAAAAAGATGTGTTTTCAACTCAGTTTTGAAAGACTGCAGTGTCTGGCTGTTTCTGAGAGCGACAGATACTTGGGCCAGCAAAAGCGAAAGCTCAGAGTTTGCAACTATCAGATGAACAGTGATATAGAGGTAACATAACGCGTCATGTGCGCTTTGAGATAGGACGGCGCCAGGTCATGCAAGCAGTGGTAGCACAAAGTTGTAATTTTGTACGCTATGCAAGCGCGAACCGGCAGCCAAAGCAGCTCTATCAGGAGTGTTTTCGCACGGTCAATTCTGCTTTTGCGCAGAGCTATGCGAGCGGCATGACTCTGTGGCGTTTATAATTTGATCCAGCAGCGTTCCCGGAAAACCCACCATGAGAGCATTGCAGTAGTCCGTGCGTGAAAGCAGGAATGCGTGACAATTGAACATGGACGCAAGAGAAATGGCCACGCTACTTAAACTATAATGGTTTTACACGTAGATCGATAGCGCAGGCGGTGATATAGGTCATGGGAACACGGAAGCTTCGTGGAAAAGGCTGGTTCAAAAGCTTTCAGTCGTTCTTATAATACAATCAGGGATAAACTTTTTAACGCTTTCACTTGCAATTGCATTTCCTCTTCTTTTTTAAAAAAAAAATGATTTGTATGCGCCAAACTATTCACCACTTATTTGCATTGGGATTGTTTCCAGAATGTTTAAGTAAAATTCACGAGATTTTTACATTTTCCAAAGGCCCCATGGTTTCCATATCAGAGAAACAAAATAACAGGTCCTTAGCCGACATAATTAATGGTGCGCTGTTAGCGAGGATGAATGAATATTTTAATCGAGCGACATCCAAAAAAGGGAAAAGTTCAGTTATTTCACGTCAGCTAGGCATGTGCCGTGGGACGTTAGGGGGTGGGGAGTGTTTGCCCACAGCATTAAAAAAAAAGGTATTTTTTAAGGCCAACATCGCCAGCCATTTAGGGGAATGAAAAGGCAAGCTTTTATTAATATTATTATTAGACGGTTTTCTATAGCGCAGTACCACAGCTGAGGGCTAGTCTGACTGCAGTACACCTCTCTAGGGCTAGGCACAATGCGGTACCCAAGCTTAGGCTAGGCTCACTGCAGTACACCAGCCTAGGGCTAGGCTGACTGCAGTACCCCAGCCTAGAGCTAGGCTGACTGCAGTACCCCAGCCTAGGGGTAGGCTCACTGCAGTACTCCAGACTAGGGCTGTAATTAGCAATTACAGAAACGTATCCATTTAAAAACAACAATTGGTGAAAAACTTGACCTCACTCACACAAGTACTATCTACCCCTGTCTAGCCATAGACAGCACCCAGCAGAATAGAGCGCTTGTTAAGCGTTTTTTAGCAGTCAAAGGGGGTGAGAATGAGTCGGAATGGTACAGTTTGATTTATTATAAGAAAGACACCAAAAACACGTTTGACTCTTTGGTTTAAAAGTAGGAAAATTGTGTAGTACACAGACTTTGTGGCCCGTTAAACCGAAGTAGTCAATGGGACGTAGCAAGGGTAGGTGTTGCCTGGAGAGGGGGCCAAGATTTAGGTCACACCCAGTTCCACGATAAAGAAAATCTGCAGTTGGCTGGAAATACGACCCCTCCATTCTACAGAGAAAATGCCACCAGGGACGGACCGCCCCTCTTCACACACCCCTTCCCACGCCCCTGCAAGGGGTCGAAATGATGAGACTAAAATACGGGGGAGGGGGGAAAGCGGTAAGATTCCCAATTCCTGTAACAAGACCAGGACTCATACATTTAACGTAACTCAAGGATTGATAAGTCTGGCAGATACGAGTCTCATTTCATGTCACTTATTGTGACAATACAATCATCGGGGCGTTTAATGTCACTTTTTGTGAAAATACAATCATCGGGGCGCATTTCTCCAAAAACATCCCAGTGAAGCTACGTGTATACGGTTGGAGTTAATTTCTCTTTGATACTTTGAAACATCACGAGTATGAGGAGCACTCTCAATATGATTATAGTTCAAAATGGACCGTGGGGCTCAATTATTCCACCCCCCTCCAACACACACACACACACACTTTTACCCCCTTTCGTCCCCACTACGTAGTTCTCTGGAAACAACCCCCTTTACCCTCCTTTCGTCCCTGATATGTAGGTCACTGATAACAACCCCCTTAACCCTCCTTTCGTACCCGCTATGTAGGTCACTGATAACAACCCTTTTTACCCTGTTTCGTCCCCACTATGTAGGTCACTGATAACAACTCCTCTCATTTTCTACCCTGTTTCGTCCCCACTATGTAGGTCACTGATAACAACCCCTCTGGCCTTTTACCCTGATTCGTTACAACTATGTAGGTCACTGATAACAACTCCTCTCATTTTTTACCCTGTTTCGTCCTCACTATGTAGGTCACTGATAACAACCCCTCTGCCCTTTTACCCTGTTTCGTTAAAACTATGTAGGTCACTGATAACAACCCCTCTGCTTTATTACCCTGTTTCGTTACCACTATGGAGTTCACTGATAACAACCCCTCTGCTTTATTACCCTGTTTCGTCCCCACTATGTACTTCATGTAAAACACCCCCTTACCCTGCTTACCTCGTTTTGTCCCCACTGGTAACAACATAAATTTATGGCCATTTAAAGCCAGATCCATAAAATTTTGATGATTTCTAGTTCCCACTCTATGTCAGATTTCAGTACCTAAAATGATCAAAAAGTTCACGTAGTTGCCATAATGTTTTAACTCTATTTGACAAGTTTGTTGTAACAAGTCAAACATCGAAGTGTTACACGATTGAAACTTCATCAAGTATTTTGTTTCTTGACATAAGGTAACAGGACAAAAAACAAGGACGTTTCGGCATAAAGCCTTCCTCAGCCAACAATAGAAATGAAAATGTTCTTTTCTTCGTTCTTTTCTTCGTTATATTTTCATTTCTATTGTTGGCTGAGGAAGGCTTTATGCCGAAACGTCCTTGTTTTTTGTCCTGTTACCTTATTTCAAGCTTCCACATACCTCGTTTCACTATTTCATTCATTTACATAGCTTGAAAGCAGTCCCTTCATTTATTTTTTTTTAATTTTTTTTTCTCCTTCTTACAGAATGAGAACATTGCGGAACTTCTTAGTTTGTTTGTTTTGTTTTGTTTTTAAGAATTGAAATGCAAGATTTATTACTTTTAACTATAAAAAAAACCTCCAAACCATTGCGGTGGCAAATAGGTGCACTTCCCAGCTGCTCAAGCTACTTGACAAAAAACATGCATTAAAATAACGCATTCGAAAGGTATCCCTGTTATTGCTAACTTCTTTGAATTTTAGTGTGCGCGCCTACTGAACACAGCATTACAGCATTGCCAGTGAATAGTTATTTTAGAAGGAAATGTATTTAGAAAGAGCTATTTCTCATAGGCTTGATTCCAGGGCCGTTCTAATGATAAGGCATGACTAGGCCGCAGCCTAGCGCGGCAACATGTCCGTGACGACAAAGGGCGGAAGATAAATTAGAAATCAAACGAGGAAACAATTGTGCACGTAAAAAGGAAAAAAATTAAAAGAGTAAAAATTTTAAAAATCAAAATTACTTTTTTAATGTTAAATACAATTTGCTTTATATCTAATGCATTAATTCTTCTAGCCTGGGGGACAGGGGTGGAGATGATTGTGGTCAAAAGAAGGGGGCGGCATTTTGCAACACTCGCCTGGGGCATCAAAATACGGTTTAAGCACCTAGAAACGGCCCTGGTTCCAACTAAAGACAAACACCATTTAGAAAAAGCTTTAAGGCCATTTCTGCAGATAAAAATGCTACCAGTGATTGGTGGCTTTCTAACAGATCCCGTGACCGCAGGGCTTCCGCCATTACAGAACATTCTCAGGTTTTATTTCACGTCCCATCCACTGCTTGTGTTGGGGAGAAAGGGGGGGGGGGTGGTTGCTGTGGACATGACTTGAACTCTCAAGGAAGTTGTGGCATTCATTTTTCAGTGTTTGAAAGTCGACAAGCTTTTTAATCGGTCACCTGTTAGAGGATCTAATAAAAATGAGTAAAACTTAGTACAGTGGGGTATAGGCCGGATAGTTGATTCTCAAAATATAATAATAGAAAACACAACAGTTTTGTTTTTGATGTAATATTTTTTTATGTTGGTTTTTAAAATTTTATTCCAATTATATTTATTTTTTAAGGTTGGTGACTTCTTTTACCGAATTTTGTCGCATTGCATCCGGTTTGAAATGATTAATTAATTCTTTAAAGTTTATTGTAATTTAGAAAGAAAAAAAACTCATTATTTGTGTGAAGATCCAGCTGCTGAGATATAGCTTCTTACCGGTCCATGCAGTGACGTAGCTATGGTTGGAGCCCTCCGGAATAGGCTGAGCTTTTTTTCCCCCCTTCCTCCCAATTTTTCAACGGAAGTTTTTTTTTTTCCTCCATTTGGCAGAAAATGCCACCACCCAATAAAAAGAAAACAGTTCCGCCACTATAGCTTTGTTTATGGAGCCTCCAAAAAAAAAAGAAGGGGAAAGGGCAGGTGGCCGAGAACATTTTTTTAGAACCACTGTTCTAGAGCAGGTTTTATTATGAATATTTATTTCTTTTCTTTTTTTTTTCTTTTACAGCCCCCACAAATCCCATAGCCCTCAACCCCCAACCCCACTTTTTATTTAAGATCGCCCTATTGACGGACATTTTTGTTTCAATGATTGACTTGTTAGAAAACGATCAATTCTGTTCACTGTTTCGTGGCACGAATCCGGAACCACGGCGCTGCAATTGCTAAGGTACGGTTCCCTATGGGGTAATGCATGTACACTATGGGGTAATGCATGTACACTATGGGGTAGAACATGGGCCCTAAGGGGTAATGTATGTACACTATGGTATAATGTATTAGCCCTAAGGTGTAATGTATGTACGTTGTGAGGTAATGTACCTACCGCATACTTCTCCCGCCACCCCCTCCACGCATGAACAAATTTTCACCCTTTTCCGCAAAACTCGAACTACATATTATATTCTTACCAAATGCAAAATTTGCTATCAAAGAATCCATTTCATTCTATAATTTGAAAACCGAAGCTCAAACGGAAACCCTGCCCCTATCAGTGGATGTCTTGATATCAAGTTTATGCCAGAGAAAGTTACGAGTGGTAGATCATATAAACCGTTTATGAGCTCATAAAACGCAAAAGATGATCAACCTTCAAATCCAAAACAAGAAATATCAACGTAAACCTGCATCATCTTTTGAACCGCCTGGAACACTCGCTGACCACAAGACCAATATAAAAATCTAACTTTAACAAATTGATTTTATTTTTTTTTAAAGTCAATTTACAACACAATTTCTATAATTAAAACACTATCAAGATACCGAGCAGCTCATAAGACGGTTAGTAATAGAACTGTAAAAAAAGATATTGAGTTACTAAATATCAAATGTACACAAAAACAAATTTTAAAGTAACACCATCTTAATGATTTAGATCAATAGCGCAGGCAATATTATAATTCGCGGTATAGCTCACGGTATAGTTCACGGTATAGTTTATGGTATAGTTCATGTTATAGTTCATGGTACAGTTTATGGTATAATTCATAGTAAAGTTATGGTATAGTTCATGGCATAGTTCATGGCATAGTTCATGGTATATTAAGTGGTATAGTTCTTGGTATAGTTCATGGTATAGTTTATGGTATTATGCATAGTAAAGTGTATGGTATAGTTCACTGTATAGTTCACAGTATAGTTCAAGGTAGAGTTCATGGTATAGTTCATGGCATAGTTTATGGTATTCTTCATAGTAAAGTTTATTGTATAGTTCATGGTATAGTTCATGGTATAATTCATGTTATAGGTCACGGTATAGTTTATGGTATAATTCATAGTAAAGTATATGGTATAGTTCATGGAATTTTTCATGGTATAGTTAACGGTATAGTTTATGGTATAGCTTATGGTATAGTTCATAATATAGTTCACGGTATAGTCTATGGTATAGTTCATTGTAAAGTTCATGGTGTAGTTTATGGTATAGTTTATGGTATAGTTTATGGTATAGTTCATGGTATAGTTCATGATATAGTTCACGGTATAGTCTATGGTATAGTTCATTGTAAAGTTCATGGTGTAGTTTATGGTATAGTTCATGGTATAGTTCATGGTATGGTTTATGATATAATTCATAGTAAAGTTTATTGTATAGTTCACGGTATAGTTCCTGGTACAATTCCTGGCATTGTTCATGGTATTTTTCACGATATAATTCATGGTGATGTTCGTAGAAAACGCAGAGCTTTCCGGAAAATCTAGTTAAAGAAACTTTCAGTAACTCTTAAAATACAATAAAGCACACATCATGTTTCTTTCTCCTCTCCGTGTAATTTAATCGTACGCCATACAAACAAACATAAAGATCAAAGAGGTTCTTCTTATAAAATGGCTTTTCAAATATCAAGTTTACCAAACCATCCTAATTGGTATACATAAACTTTTTTACAATTTAACTTATCCTTAAGCGGGAATTGTCACAAATTGATTACCGTGTCTACGTTGTCCAGGGTGTGACGTCATGTCTACGTTATCAAGGGTGTAATGTCATGTCTCCGTTGTCCAGGGTGTGATGTCGTGTCTATGTTGTCTTAGGGTGTGTCGTCATGTCTACGTTGTCCAGGGTGTGATGTCGTGTCTACGTTGTCTAGTTTTTGACGTCATGTCTACGTTGTTTAGGTTGTGACGTCGTGTCTATGTTGTCCAGGGTGTGACGTCGTGTCTACGATCCCCAGGGTGTGACGTCATGTCTACGTTGCCCAGGGTGTGACTTGGTGTCTACGTTGTCCAGGTTGTGAGTCGTGTCTATATTGTCTAGGTTGTGATGTCGTGTCTACGTTGTCCAGGGTGGGACGTCGTGTCTATGTTTCCAGGGTGTGAGTCGTGTCTACGTTGTCCAGGGTGTGACGTCGTGTCTGCGTTGTCCAGGGTGTGACGTTATGTCTACGTTGTCCAGGGTGTGACGTCGTGTCTACGTTGCCCAGGGTGTGACGTGGTGTCTACGTCGTCTAGGTTGCGACGTCGTGTCTACGTCGTCCGGGGTGTGACGTCGTGTCTACATTGTCCAGGGTGTGACGAGGGTGTGGCGTTATGTCTACGTTGTCCAGGGTGTGACGTCGTGTCTACGTTGCCCAGGGTGTGACGTGGTGTCTACGTCGTCTAGGTTGCGACGTCGTGTCTACGTCGTCCGGGGTGTGACGTCGTGTCTACGTTGTCCAGGGTGTGACGTCGTTTCTACGTCGTCCAGGTTGTGACGTCGGGCCTGCGTTGTCCAGGGTGGGACATTTAAAACGCACAGTAAACGCGGGCACAAAAAACCAAATTGGCCTCAACGGAGCCAGATGCTCGCCCTCGGGTCTATATGTTATTGTTTAGCCCAGTGGTCGGCAGATGGCGGCACGCAAGCCGCATGCGGTACTTTAACGACCTGAGTGTGGCTCGGCCAGTCGGCCACAACACGGTTCTGACTCCGAAAAAATATGTTTCTTGACAGGTTTCTTGAAAAGAAATTTGGCTCTCCACTAAAAAAAAATATTTTTTTTATCATCCCGCTGCTGATTTTGTGGCTCTTTTTACGAATGAGTTTGTCGACCACTGGGTTCACCTTTCAATAGTTAGAAATTTAACATTGAAAAATTCACACTTAGGTATTCACCGCTTTTTTTTTCTCCTTTTTTACACTCTGAAATAATGTGACACCCCCCCCCCCCCCCCCCCCAAAAAAAAATGGAAACACTTAAGCGGTAGGAGATTTCTCCGCATGGCCCCCGTTCTCAATTTTAGATAATAACCTTACGTGTGTCATGCACATCTAATGTTCTCATAGAAGACATGTGTGCAGTTGGCACAGAGGAATGAATATTTGAATCGACTGACGTCCAGAAAGGTCATGTATAATTCACTTCAACTCGGCAAGTGCAGCGGCCTGTTTCGGGCATGTAAGGGATATGCATTTAAGGATATAAACATCGCCAGCGGATTGTAAAGGGAAGACGGTGGGGGGGAAGGGGTGTATTGATTTGAAAGGAACGCTTTACAATGAGAGAGAAAACGGTTGGGCGCTTTGGTTCGAAAGAAGCGAGCTCGTGTATACAAACTGTGTCCCCGTTTTAATCCATGCGCACGGAGCAGAATACCGGAGAGAGAGAGAGAGGGGGGGGGGGAACGCTAGGATTTCGATTTCTTTTACAAGGCCAGGACTCTCATACTATGACGTAGCACAAGGATGCATCATTTTGGCAGCAATATAATTCAAAATTCGTTTATTATGAAAAAAAGTATTCAAGGGCCGCGCTCGGAATTGATTTTAATGGATAAAAAAAAAATTTTTGTTTAAAAGTTAATCTGATGAAAGTTAATTTGCTTGTACACTGGTTTGTTTTTCTTATATTAAATTAATAAATGAGTAAACAGCCCTTAAAACTTAAGTTTTTCGTAAAAATCTTTTATCAAATATAACAACGCGCAATGAAGGTGTTGGGGCTAAAAATTTGGCCCAAAACATGTTTACAAGTAAATGATGAGAATCCCAATTGGTGCTCCCCCCACCCCCCCAAAACCGCAAGGCTCGCACCCGCACATTACCCCCCCCC
>CAXITT010000481.1:617709-628893 GCA_964033795.1 Lymnaea stagnalis
CACTGCACCACCAGAGAGGAGGTCGCCACAGCACCACCAGAGAGGAGATCGCCACAGTGCCAGCAGAGAGGAGATCGCCCTTGCACCACCAGAGAGGAGATCGCCACTGCACCACCAGAGAGGAGATTGGCACAGCACCACCAGAGAGGAGATCGCCACTGCACCACCAGAGAGGAGATCACCACAGCACCACCAGAGAGGAGATCGCCTCAGCACCACCAGAGAGGAGATCGCCAAAGCACCACCAGATAGGAGATCGCCCCTGCACCACCAGAGAGGAGATCGCCCCTACACCACCAGAGGGGAGATCTCCTGTTCTTTAAACGGTTACCACCAGAAATAATATCAATTGTAAAAAAGTAATTAGGTGGTGGTGTACAAATACGTTGTCTGGATGCACAAAATATGTAGATCTGGGACTGGTAACAAGACATTTCTATGCAATCAGGAAATTAAAAATAATAGGGATGACGTTGGTGATGGCTATGATGATAATGGTATTAATGCTAATAAATAATACTTATAATGATAATGACAATAAAATTTTATACTAATAATTATGATAACGATAATTATCATCATAATAACAATAAAAAATACTTATAATTATGATAATAATAATGATAATAATACATTATACTGATGCTTATGTTAATAGTAATAATAATAAATTATACCTTTAATTATGATAATAATTATTATTATAATAATAACAAATTATACAATAATTATGATACTAATATCAATAAAAAGAAGAGGATGATCAATCAAAAACTCTATTATGATAATTTGTATTGATAAAAAATAATTATAAATTAAATTATCAATTTGCTAAGGACGTTTATAGACCGGTTGTCCTCTCTCACTTATGTTCAATCTTAACTTAAACTAAATGTTCAGTCTTCACTTAGACTAAATGTTCAATCTTCAATAAGACTATATGTTCAATCTTCACTTAAAACTAATTGTTCAATCTTCACATAGACTAAATGTTCAATCTTCACATAGACTAAATGTTCAATCTTCACTTAGACTAAATGTTCAGTCTTCACATAGACTAATTGTTCAATCTTTACTAAGACTAAATGTTCAATCTTTACTCAGACTAAATGTTCAGTCTTCACATGGACTGTATGTTCACTCTTCACTTCGACTAAATGTTCAATCTTTGATTTGAATTAATCACAATGTCCCGTAAAATATTGGGTGATGCTCTATGGTTTCAAATGCAAAAAATGCAGTTCCTTATATATAAAAACATATTTATATATATTTTTTTTTTTGGGGGGTGGTATTTTTTTTAAATTTTGGGGAATTTAAAAAAAATAATAATAAGGCACTGGATTGCACTATACTTTGTTCTGCACAAAACAATTGCGCGCATATCCGGTTGATGGTGGTAGGTGTATTCGCCATAATCTTTGTATATTATTCATTGGCAAGCTATTATCAAGTCTGAATTAGTTTTTAGGCTTTTATTTTCTTGTTTTTATTAGACTATTATTTTTGTTTCTTTTGTATGTAGATAATTATTATCGTCTACAACTCTGACGTTCCGGAGATATAAATCAAGTCCTATAAATAATGAGATTCTCTAACCACTCCTCCCGCTTTATTTACCGATTTGACGATTAAAATAGTGGGAATAATTTATTATATTGCATGCATTAACTTCTTTTCCTGTAACAGCGAAATAGGGCATTACCTTTTCTAGTGGCGTTGGTTTAACCTTCTGTGGGTATGCCTAATTAACACCCGTTACCATATTATTATTATTATTATTATTATTATTATTATTATTATTATTATTATTATTATTATAACTGGTTTTATATGGCGTAGTACCACAGCCTAGGGCTGAACTCACCACGATGTACATACAATTTCACAAACATAATGAAAAACTTTAAAAATCAATTATCATACATTAATTAAAGAAAAGAAAACAAATGTAGATTTAAAACTATTTCCAAGTCATGGCGTGGACGACACCCAGTAGCATCGTTTTTCGGTCAGAGGTTGGGACTAGTCAGAACTGTCTAAAAGTACAGAAACCATTACATGATCCTATGACAACACAATTATAGTATAGAAGTAATCCGATTTTCCGCAATATAGAAATAATATCTGGGCGATGTGGAAATATGTCCTTCGGCGATGTAGAAATAGCCACCAAGCGATATAGAATTAACAACCTGCGACGTAGAAATAATTACCTCTTAGAGACATAGGAAAAAAACGTACCGATATCAAAAAAAATTACCCCCAGCGATATAGAAATAAATCTCAGCAATTTAGAAATAACCCTTTAGTGATATATAAATAATACGCCAGCTATAGAGAAATAACCCTAAAGGATACACATAACAAGAATGATCTATATAGGAAAACAATCCTTTAGTCTCGACACATGCTGGATACGGTTTAAAGGAGATGGTAGGATGGAAATGGGTCACAGAGATTGGTTTTAGTTTTTCAGACCCAGCGGAAATATTTTATTTAGCGATAGTTTGTTACTTTAAAACTACGTCTTTTGATATGTGCAAGAAGGTTACCTAAAACTTAAAGCCATCAATTCATTATAATATTTACGCTTTGCACGAATTCCGCAACATACCCACGCCCCATCTTTAAACACATAAAAAATGCAAACCTAAATATTTTAAACATATTTTTATATTAATAACATCCATTAGATTGCTCAGGCGAAATCTAGGATAAAAACTGCGTGCAAGGGACCAAAGTTGCACCTGCTGAGATCAAGCGAACAGAACGGTCCGTAGACGCAGCTTTTCTTCTCACAACAACAGCAAAATGAAAAGTTCGCTAAATCAAATCTTTCGCAGAGTAGGTTGTGGAAAATACACGCTTCTGGCCCTGGTGGCCACCACCTTGACTTTCATCTACGTCATCATATTTTTTATCCCAGCTCGCAACGCCATCTTCCGTGCTTCCATTGAGTACGCCTGGTCGGACATTCGGACCTCCGACCTTATCAGGATCCAGTACGGTAAACAGGTCGTTCCGGAGGGAATGCCGCTACACGCTTTTTGCCCAGCTGCCCGCAAGCCTCGACTCAACAAAAGTGACGTCGACACAACGGTTATTCTGAACTACAATTCTTTGCAAAGTCCGGAAGTTATAACGCGTGTTCTCGAAAACGGTCACGGGCGATTCTTGCCCGTTCTAAATCTCAGTCAGAAGCTCAATATCCTGTACTTGTATAGAGTTTTATCTGCAGCACTGGACTCTGTGGGCGTGAAGCATTTCTTGATGGACGGCTCTCTGCTGGGGTTGCACAGGCACGGGGGGATCATCCCGTGGGACGATGACTTGGACGTATCGGTCAGCCTGGACGCCTGGGAACTCGTCCAGCAGTCGCTGGCCTGTGTGGAAGGGTTTACGCTGAACAAACGCAGGGAGGGCCACTGGAAGTTCCACTACAATACCGGCTACTATCCGTTCGTGGACATCTTCTTCTACAGAATGGACGAAACCTATGTGTGGGCCGCCTTGGAATCGGCTCGAAAAACTTTCATTTACCCCACGAAATTGGTATTCCCTTTGGGTGAGTCCATTTTTGAGGGGATGAAGGTTCCAGTGCCTAATGATAGTCTGCGCATAACAAGAAGAATTTATGAATACCATGTATGCGATGCATACTCATTACATATGGAACGTAACGTGAGCTTCTCTGACGCTGATTCTAAAGGATATTCCATAACTAGTTTGCCATGCCATAACATTTCCTACATGTATACGTTTTACAATATTTAATAGTCTTTAGCATCCTTTCTTTGCCCAAGTTTAGTTGTTGTTTTTTTTTTAATATTTGATAACTCTGTATTTGCATCAATATTTATTTACCTCATCATGTGTTGGCCTCATTTATTTATTTGAGTCAATATTTATTGATATCATTTATTTATTTGTGTCAATATTTATTTGTCACATTTTTTATTAGTCTCAATAATTGTAACTGTCTCGGGAATTTTTTTCTCAATCTGTATTGGTCTTGGTTACCGGAAATTTGTTTGAAAGAAATTTCATCGACGGAAAATTGATCTACGGAAATTTGATTGAACGGAAATTTGGTTTTACTATAAAATAGAGTGTGTTCAAAAAAGAAATTTGACGCAAAATTTAAACGTGTGGCTGAAAAAAATTATAGGACCCAATTTCCGTTGGATCAAATTTCCGGCGATCAATTTTCCGTCGACGAAATTTCTTTTAAACAAATTTACGGATTCGATTTGTCTCACTCTGTATTTTTTTCGCATTATTTGACTCGTTATCATGTGTCTCAACTATTTTAGTTGTCTAAATATTTGTTTGTCTCAATTTTTGTCTCGAAATTTATTTTTCTCAATATTTATTTGACTCATCATTTATTTGTTTCCATATCTTTTTGACTCAGTATTCCTTTGTCTCAATATTTGTCTCAAGATGTATTTGTCTCAATAATAATTTGTCTTAATATCTATTTGTAAAGAAATATGACGGTTTCAGAATCTTAGTTCATCAAGGCTTGGTATTACTTTAGAGTAGTGAACGCAACGTTCCGCAACCGTGTGTACATAGCGTCAGCTTGTTTCGTGAGTTACCTCCCCGAATGGATCTTTTTTCAAACACCATTTTTAATTTAGGCGCAGTAGATGTGTGTGTAGCATCGTTTGGTTAAACTGTCTTCTTTTTCCGCAAATACGAAGCACACGCTATAGTTTAAATCATAATACTTGCATCTAGTTCTAACGTTGATTGAATCTTAAATGGATTGTTTATAATTGAATGTTCTTCATTTTTGTTTTTAGAATTCTAGTGCCAATAAAGTCCTATTTTTCCTTTCAACTTCAACATAGTCATTTATGAGAATTTATTTGTTCCTTCTTTTTATAAATTTAGTTTACTATAGCTTAAAATGTTATACTTTCAATTGGTTTTTACTATTATGATTTGTTTTATAATACTATAACTTGAGTTATAAATGTGTGACTTGGGTTTTATTACTATGACTCGGTTTATAAAACCATGATTTGTGTTGTATTACTATGACGTGGGTTATAATACCATGACTTGGGTTATAATACCATGACTTGGTATATAATTAAGTGATTCAGGTTAAAATTCTTATGACATGGTATATGACACTATGACTTGGTGTATACTATGGCGTAATATTTGTTACTTTAACTTGGTTTATAATACTTTGACTTGATATTTGACACTATGATTTGGTATATACAACGACTTGGTATATAATACAGTGACTTAATATAGGATACTCTGACTTTATGTAGACAATGAGTTGGTAGATGATACTCTGACTTGAATTTCGACTTGAATATAATACCTCTACTGTGTATGTAATATGGATGGCAGCTCACCTGTAAGAAGGAAAACTCTGAATTCAATCCCGGAGATGGAGTCCCGTAGGCGGATCAAATGAACACATTGAGACTTCCTGCAACTCCTGTGACGCTGCTGGTACCTAGCTTTATCATTCTGACATGATATTACCCTGGGCTATCCGGATGTGTGGACGGAGGCGAGACACTGTCTATGGAACCATGTCATCGTCATAAAGAAACATTCCAGAGACTGAGAAGTCGCCCTGTGAAGTCTACACCATCGTCACATTGTGACGTACGTAGGCTATATATAATACTATGACTTGGTATATCATTTTATTGGTTGGTATATAATAATATTACTAGTATATGATACTATAACTGGATCTAGAATACTCTGGAATTACGTCTTTTTTTTTTTCTATTGTGAATGTCCAATGAAAAAAGTTTTTAAAAAATGGATTAAAGCTAAATATCCCCAAAACCCCCTTACTCAACCCCACAAGGTTAGATCATAACTCGATGTCAATCGGTGACACAAGTGAGGTTCCCACAAGGGGGGGGGGGTCTGATTTCTTATTTGAAAATGGTCCAATAAAGCGGTGGTCCGATGCGACCCTTCCTTGACCCCACGCAAGCGTCCAGGTAATTTTAATTGCAACGATAAATATCCCCAAAACCCCCTTACTCAACCCCACAAGGTTAGATCATAACTCGATGTCAATCGGTGACACAAGTGAGGTTCCCACAAGGGGGGGGGGGGGTCTGATTTCTTATTTGAAAATGGTCCAATAAAGCGGTGGTCCGATGCGACCCTTCCTTGACCCCAGGCAAGCGTCCAGGTAATTTTAATTGCAACGCTTAGATCAATAGATTCGCTAGTTAAATAATTTTCTGGGTTAAGAGTAAATTGTTTTGAATTAAGTTGTTTGTTGTTTTTTTTTCTTTAATTCAGGACGTCAAACATCTCTTTTATAAACATTACGCGTGTGGTCTAACTGCTTCCATTTTCGGATGGCGCGCAAAATATAATTTCCGATAATTACACTAAATGATTTTTTTTTTAAACACAACTGCGTTTGGTGCGTTATATTTTATTAACTTTTCGGAAAATGAAATCATCTCAATCATTTTAAATATGGTGTAATAAATATACCGTTTAAACGTGGTCGGAACATCACTATATTAAAAGAGTTCATGGGCGTGAAATAAGAAGTGTGTAGTGACGTACTGTGGGGGGGAAGGGGTGGAGCAAAAATTGGGAAATTATAAATGTGCGTTACTTGAGTTCATGTTTTGTCAAATAACTTTAGTAGATGGGAAGCTCACGTCTTTTCGTATACAGTAGCCTTCAATTTCTAAAATGTATTAATTTTTTTAATGTCTCCCAAGTTATAGAAATGTGCGCACCAACAGGAATCTTGATTATTCAAAATAAAATACGTAAAGTTATATTATTTATACTTCATTGAAAAAAATATCAGAATATAAAGATTGCAAGTGTCTGAAATGAAAGGTCTGAAATGTGTGTGAAAAGCTTATAACCAGAGACTGTGTGTGCTTTAGAGAAATTTACAACGTTAAATATATACAATTAGTAATGGGAAAATTTATGTTTATTTTGTTAAATGTACGCAATGCACGTTGCTCACTTAACTGTGTCTTTTGCCCTGAATTTTTTTGTCCACGGCCGCCATCTTTGTTGCCACAAGGGCAAACATGCCAAGGCAACAAAAACCGGTGGCCGTGTAAAATTCTTAGTAGTGCACAAATACGTCGGCTAAAATGGAGTGGGGGAAATGAAGAGAATGTGATCCGTCGATTAGTTAACGAAAGCAAGGACAATAAATAAGTTCATCGGAATATAATTTTTTTTTTTTAATTAAAAACATACGAATAAATAGAGTGTATTTTTTAAACGTGTGTTGCTTAAAAATGACAACACTAAACACTCGTTTGCCTCTATTATGCTTGCGCTTGTCAAATTGTCACTGGTCTGTCACCACAATTTTACCCACTCCGCATAGTCTTTCTAGAACCCTCTCAATCCCAAGAACTAAAACTAAGACCATCGGTGAACGCTCCTTCTGCTTCCATGGGCCCACGTTCTGGAACCAGCTCCCCTTCCATATACGTCATAGTGAAACCTCGTCCATTTTCAAAAAGTCCCTTAACACTCATCTGTTTAGGTCCGCCTATGACCTGTGATGCACCCTCCTTGTCCTACCTCATTTTCTGTTTCGGGTTGATCCTGAAGTGTCAAAGTGTCCTCGTTTTATAGCCATTTTCATTGTTTCTATAGAATAGTAATTACTATCCTAGTGTCTCATTTGTATTTACTTAGTTTACATGTTTTAATAATTGTAAAGCGCTTAGAGCTTTATGACAAGCGCTATATAAAAATGCCTAAATAAATAAATAAATAAATAAATATATATATAATATATATTTATATATATATATATATATATATAAAATTAGTAACATTTTGTTATTTCCAAGAAAAAAATATGCCAAGAATTCAATTTTTTATATTTTTTTTAGTGTTCATTAAAATGTAACGTATATCTAACGTATTGTATTCAAGTGTTGCAATGTCGTGTCCATGCTATGGCGATGGTTCGATCATCCTTCTTTGCCTTTAGCCCACTTAAAGGCAGCCCAGGTTTTCGTGTTAGGCATTGATTCGTTTCACGGTTTGTATTTTCTTGCATAATCTGAGGTCTTATAGGTGTTCTTGATTTTAAAAAGTAATGGCATTTTTTTAGTCATCTTTAATGACAATCGATTTTTTTTTTAAATTTTCTCTCGAGTCCCAAGATACAGGAGAGGACTTAAATCTTAATGGCATGACCTCAATACACCGCGATGCTACAGACAACCGACGAGGACATTGATCTTTCTTGGTGCACAAACGTTGACACTTACTTCTAGGCAAATCAACCACATACACCTTAATACATAAACAGAGATGATACCCCCCGTCATCAACTATAATAAATAACTCGGACCGCTTAACAACAAGCTGGTTCAGAGCAGTCATCTGCACTACCTACCTGTGTACATGACCCAATCAGCCCAAACTGGAACACGGGATCAAGTTGAAAAATGAAGAGACAGTCGAAAACGATTATAACAAACACCCTGCGGAGAACCTGCCTTGGAAAAATTAGATTCTCGGCACTAATGACATTTGCAGTGATATTTACTTACTCGGCGATGTTCGTAATTTCCGTCCGCAATATAATTTTCTATCCAGCCATTGAGTTCGCTTGGCGTAACGTTGGGACCTCCGACCTCATCAGGATTCATTACGGTAACGAAATAACTCTTGTTGGAATTGTATCCGTTGTTTCGTGTCCAGTTTTTGAAAAACCAAAGTTCAACAAAAGTGGCATCGAAACCTGGACAATTTTAACGTACAGTCGTCTGAAAATTCCAGAAATTAAGTTGCGGGTTTTGAGGAAACGTCACGGATGCTTCTTGACCGCTCTAAGCCTTAGTCGGGACATTCATATTTTATATTTGTACAAATTGGAATCTGCAGCCCTGGCCTCTGTTGGGGTGAGCCATTTCCTGGTGGCCGGATCTTTGTTAGGTTTAAAAATACACAGGTAATTTATCCCTTGGGAAAATGACTTTCATGTTGCAGTCAGTCTGGACTCCAGGGATTTTGGTCAAGCAGACGTTGTCCTGAATGGAAGGGTTCACTTTAAGCAAAGAACATCCTGGACACTGGAAGCTGAAATCTAGTAGTTCCACATTCCCGTCTCTAGATATTTTCTTCTATCAAATGGACGAGTCCTACGTGTGGGCTGCTACACACTACATCAGGAAAACTTTCATTTACCCCAAGAGTGTGGTGTTCCCTTTGGGCGAGTCTATTTTTGAGGGTGTGCTGGTAGCAGTGCCCAATGACAGTCTGAGCATAGTAAGGAGAATTTATCAATATGATGAGTGTGAAGCTTAACAAGGACATATAGCGCGAAATATGAACTCGTCCGACGATTATCCTGAAGGATATTCTGTTACAAATTTGCCATGCAGTGACTTATCTTACATGTATAGGTACTTTTAACCGGTTGTTCTTTTAATGTCATATCACATCCAGAACATATGTGCAGCCTGGCAATCTATAGAGCAAGGACATACCTTCGTCAAGGATATCTATACATCTAGGACATATATACCTCCAGGACACATACATCTCCAGGCAATCATTACAATCCGGCTATCTACACATCCAAGTTATCTGTACAATCAGGTCTTCTAAACAGTCAAATATTTTTTTACAAATATTTTTTATCTATAGAGCCAAGTGAACTGTGCAGGAAAGCAATCTATTAAGTCAGGTCATCTATATAGCCAGGTCATCTATATAGCCAGGTCATCTATCGCGCCAGGACGTTGATAGATCCAGGTCATCTATTTAGCCATGTCATCAAAAGAGACAGGTCATCTACTGAGTCATGTGTTGCGAACAGTTTATCTTTAAATATAGTTTCTTTTTAACAGTCAAGTCCTTTATACAGTAAGGTCCTCTATACAGTCAAGTCCTCTATACACTATCGATAAAAAGCTTGTATAATAATTAAAAACTTCTGTCCCTTTTTTTAATCTAATCAACACTATACTTGTTTATAATTTTATCATCAAGATATATTTATAAATTTAATCATCATTTTTTTTAGAAATTCATTTAGTAATCAAATAAATCATTCATATTAAATTAATAATCAACATATATATTTATTCATGTATAAATGACATACAGTGTAATGATTTTTTTTCACCTGCCTTTCTTTAATACGTGTACGTAATGTTTGACTATTTGAACTATGATAAATAACTCACAACGTAAGTGGTCACCGTTCAGCCATCTCAGTAGTAGCAATAACAACTGGAATAAAAATGCTTTCATTAAAACTGTGTACATATATAGTTCCAGTTTCGTGCTTGTTCCACGCATGGGTGCATGTCAGATAGAAGAAGCCTGGGGAGTTGGGGAGTATGTGTTCACGTCATCGCTCAGTGTCCGGTCCTTGTGGTGTAAAAAGGGTTTGACGGCGAATGTATTCGGGTTGATGTTTTGGGTATAAAGGGTTTGACTGCTCTTGTATAAGGGTATGAACTCTGTGGTGAAAAAAGACTGAACTGTGTCTGTATTGCGGTTGAAGTTTGTGGTGTAAAAGTGTTTGACAGCGATTGTATTGGGTTCAGAACTCGGTGTGACAGGGTTTCAGTGCGAGTACGCTGGTGTTTGAACTATGTGGTGTAAAAGGGCTAGACTTCGATTGTATGGAGGTTGAAGTCCGTGGTGTAAAAGGGTTTGTTATGTAGCACACTTTTTCCATGCTTGAATTTTACTTGACCTAAATTAGATCCCTAGCAGACGTTAGCGGTCTGTTGTGGGCGTGGCCTATTCTTTTGAAGTATCTTGTTTACAATCGTGTTTACCAATTAAACATGTTAGACTGTCTCCCTGGTATTTTCTCGAATGTGCTCGATAGCCCGAGATATGTAAACAACACGTCATAAGTCTTTCTGGAAGGCAAGGCTTACGCGACCTATATAAGGGATTGACAGGCATGGACGTAGGGACGGAGATTGAGATAGATATTGTGAACTTTACCAGGCGTGTATTATTCTTTGTGTATTTGTATGCTCATACGCATATGAGTTTATTTCGCATTCATCATTATTCAGTGGCACATTATTCTAACTGTGTTAACTGTGTACCGGTACAAGATCTACCATACTGTAAGTTGAAGATTTGTAATGATATTTCTTTTCTTTTGTAATTACATTAATACTTATTAAATCTTATTAATTGTAA
>CAXITT010000482.1:25729-43752 GCA_964033795.1 Lymnaea stagnalis
CGAGTGTTTCACGTAGGAAGTTGTAAATATTATTGTGTAATAAATATTTGTAGTTAATTTCACCTTTAACTAGGACTTCGTTTCAGTCTATACTATATGTATATAGATAGGTGTTATGTCCGTGTGGTTATTCGGCTTAAATAACATATCCCTAGACAGAGTGCCAAGAGGAGATCTCATACGAGGGACACTCCTCTCTAATAAGTCATAAGTCAGATCACCACACGTGGTAGCAATACACTTCGTTCTCCGTATTGAAATATGGGTGGATTTAAAACTAATAATATCCAATGCCTTCAAAGCCGATCTAGAATTTTCTAGAAAGTTCCAATATTAAAAAAAAGCTATAACTATCGTATTTTAAAACCGATTTAAATGGGACACATTTTAAATTAAACTCTATAATTTATCGGAATGATTTTTATAGGGCCCCCACCCCATCTCAGATATAACTTAAAGAAGGCTTTATGAAATGGGACCCCCGCTGGGGCCCCATTTCATTTTAAGTGTACTATGGCTATAGTAGTTCAATTAAATTGTATAATCACACCGGAAAACGGGACTGCGCCGGGATCGGTGTCAGAATGGGATTAGGGTTCCAATGGGATCGGGTTTACACAAGGATTAGGTCCTAATGCAATCCCTTGCAACGCCGGGTATATTGGCTAGTATATATCTTGCTAAGCCAATGATTGATGAATATATATTGGGATTTCTCCCAAACAAATGTTGGTATATATCTGGGAAAAGGAAAAACTTCCCCAACAGGTCAGTAGAATTACCCGATGGAAGCTCTCCATGTAATCTTGTGTGAATGTGACCGGTGCCAGCAGCCCATAGTCTAACAGGAAACGGTCAGCAATTTCAATGGTAACTGGACGAATTGGATCATAAATGAGACGAGAAATTATCATGAAAAAAATGTAAAAAAAATGACATCATATATCAAAATGTCAACAATTTCAAACTTCTATTTTGAACAAAATCGAATTTCATTTGTGACCCATATGTGGCCTATGTTTTAACCGTCCCAAATGTCTCACTTCCTATGTGTGTCCTAAAGTCACTACGTAAAACTTTTAAACATGTTTAAAACACCCCCGACATGTGGTCGATTATCCACAAATTCACCCACTCCTATCACAACTACCCACGTGTGGCTAAACATCGCCACTTAACATGATCCAATAGTACCACATCTCACCTTTCATCTGAGCTAACTGCGCCTCGGCGTCCTTATTGATCAGATCGTCGACCATATCGCAAAGCTGCGAAGGAAACATCAGAATTTATTGGTCATTATCGTCGTCTTAGTAGATAGAAACTTTCGTGTAGTAAATAAAAAAACAACAACAAACAAGGATTACGACTAAAACCTGACCACTACGGTCATCAAATAATGATCACGTGACGGGCCAAGACCTTGACCTACATTAACATTATCTTTGACGACACCGTCCAGGACTCCGCTGAGGAGGTTCCAGAACCAGGCACTGCCACCGTGGAAGTCGAGACTGACCCCTCCGATGTGAGAGTTACAGTTGAGTGCTTTTAACAGCGGGCGGTTGGCTTGGTCGACCCCTGGGTGGATCAAATCAAGGGAAGTAATGCTATCATTTAGGAAGTTACGCTTGTATAACAAAATTGGGTCAATGCAAAGAAGGGATGCCATGACGTCATTTCCGTGTTTATTAAAGTTGCCGTGAATTAGGGTTACGGTTAGGTTTAGGGATACATTTATGTTTCAGTTAGGGATACATTTAGTTCGGTCTAGTGCCATAATTAACTGGTTGTGTCAACCAAGATGGCGGCCATGGAGAAAAATGTGGCTTCCATTCTCTGCATTTACCCAAAACTGAATACTTGGAGATAGTGTTGTATAACAAAATCAATAAACGGAAATAATACACAGCCAGTGCTCGACTTACGACCACGGTCGGTTCTGACAGACCTGTCGTAACACGATTTGGTCGTATGTTGAGTACGCTATGTGTTCAGATTTGGTCGTATGTTGAGTACGCTATGTGTTCAGATTTGGTCGTATGTTGAGTACGCTATGTGTTCAGTAATGTGAAGTGATGTTATAAAAATATGAAATTTTAATTATAATAATTATATCATAAATTTCTTTTATTATTGTTATAAATCATAATCTTCGATGGGAGATGGGATTTCAAAGTTTCAAACTCTGAAGAGCTCTCCAATCAACAAGCTTTAGCCGCTCTTGGGGAAGTCAATGGACCTAGGGTTATAGAGTGTGACCGTGGTATTTCTTAGAAATTGATGACGCCGGCCAGCAGCATAGCACCATCATGGCACCATGCCCCTCCCCTTTCCTTAGTTAACGATGGCTGATGATGATTGCAGACACGACGTTTGACTGATCATTAAGGCAGAGATAAATCTGAAATCTAATATGGCCAGTGATTTGTGGTCGTAAAGTCGAATGGTCGTAAGTTGCATAGGTCGTAAGTCGAGCACTGGCTGCATAACTAATTTAAGAAAGAAAAATAATATATAACAGGTTCAATAAAGAAAACACATTTTTTACATAGCTCAATAAAAGGAAATATGATATAACTAACGCAATAAAGGGAAATGATAAATAACTAGCACAATAAAGGGAAATAATAAATAACTAGCGCGATAAAGGAAACAATAAATAACTAGCACAATAAAGGGAAACAATAAATAACTAGCACAATAAAGGGAAATAATAAATAACTAGCACAATAAAGGGAAATAATAAATAACTAACTTTTATAACAAAATAAAGGGAAATGTTATAAAGCTAGGAAAATAAAGGGAAATAATATTTGTTATAGACTTTTTGTCAAAGCTCTATAAAAGAGATCTATAAATGCTTGAAATGTGTCGTCATCAGTGACATAGGAAGGGGTTTTGGAAGGTGGCACTTTTTTGTATATTGAGGGGCGGCATTTGACCAACTGCAATACAAGATTTGAAGAGGAAAAAACTAAAGTTAATGTGATAGGGTTCGATCTGCCAGCTTTTTTTTATGACTCTGTGACTAAACCCAGGACATATCAATAAATAACGCTATTTTCTTATGCCCCATTGTCTTATGGCCCATAGTCTTCTGTCCATTGTCTTAAGCCCCATCCTGTTCTTTCCATTGTCTTATTCCCCATTGTCTTATTCCCAATTGTCTTATGCCCCATTGTCGTATGCCCCATTGCCTTATGCCCCATTGTCTCTGTCCCTTGTCTTATGCCCCACTGACTTGTGCCCCATTGCATAGCCCCCCTTGAACAGACGTAAACAAAAATAGATCCACTTGACTGACCCAAGCCGACGGTAACAGTCACGCTGACTTGAGACAGGCCAATGTCCACTGATCCGCTGTCCGAGATGGAGAACCTGGGGATGATGCCATTTCACATGTGTATGGAACCGTACACGTGCCTGCTGGTCATGTATTTTAAATTACTATTACCAATATCATCGTCATGTTTGTATAATTTAGATACATTGTCGTGGCCAATCGTAATAGACAGATAATTCCGAATCAGCTTTAGCTAAACAATCCACATTTACTTACAGTCCCATATCGGCCTTAGCCGGCCAATCAGCATTTACTTACAATCCCATATCGGCCTTAGCTGACCAATCGGCGTAGAGTTTAAGTCCAAAGTCGTCCAGCTTCCACGTCAGTCCATCAAGTCCGGAGTTGAAGGTCATTGTGCTGGTAGGGGGGTTGTCACCCTTGTTTATAATGCTTGGGTTTGGAAGGTGGAGTAAAACAATATTTAGAAGGTGGGATGAAACAATATTTAGAAGGTGGGATGAAACAATATTTAGAAGGTGGGATGAAACAATATTTAGGAAATATGAAAAAAAATTGTATTGTCATAAATGTATTAATATTTACTTTTACTTCTGGACTTTGTAAATTATTACACTATTATACATTTTAATTGTGTGTTTTTAGTCAATATGGAGTGATAGATCTGAGAAATTGCAGGCATATTTTTTTTAAAAAACTTGAATTCAGTCTTCACATAGTGCCCTATCTCTCCAGCCAGGGCGAAAGGAATGTAAATAGGCGGACGTTGACCCGGGCGCAATATTAGCAAGGTGGCGCCAAAATTGTTAATTATTCATATATAAATACCAATATATTTTTAATAAAAAAAAAGATTTGGGGGGGGGGGGGAGCGGACATGTTCAGACTTTGCCCAGAGAACAGCTTGTACTTTGATTGGCCATTCTCCCAACTTCTCTTTATATAGGTCACATACGTAGCTTAATGATGACGGTGTTTGCTTAATGGGATGGTGAGAGTATTACTTGGTCAGACGATAGCTTAATGATAACGGTGTTTGCTTAATGGGATGGTGAGAGTATTACTTGGTCAGACGATAGCTTAATATTCCAGAAGATCCCTTTAAGTCCGCAATCTTCAGAGTTGGTAGCGCCTGGGCGATGGCGTCGTGTGCAACCGTGTTGGCTGTTGGTGGGGGAAACAATATCACCCGATTATGAGCTGTATGAGCGGCATCTAGCAGTTGTGTGAATGTCATGTGGCATTTGTATGAATGTCATATAGTTCTTTTGTGAACGTCATGTAGTTATTGTGTTAATGTCATGTGGCATGTGTATGAATGTCGCATAGTTCTTTTGTGAATGTCACGTGGTTGTTGTGTTGATGTCATGAGGCATTTGTATGAATGTCGTATAGTTCTTTTGTGAACGTCATGTAGATATTGTGTGAATGTCATGTGGTATAGAATTGTATGCGAGACAGTTGCTGTACGAATGTCTAAGATGTTGAATGATCACAGTGAATAGAAGCATAAAGCTTTACTTACCGTAATCCAAACCTTTCTTTGTGAGTCTCATCACAGCACCTGGTTCAGTGGTCAGACCTTGACCAAAGGTCAGCACCAGAAGAAGGATGTGGTGCAGCATGTTGTGCTTGAAAAAAATTAATATGGGAAATTGAAAGTAGTTAAGAGATGGTGTGGTCTTAGGTTTCAAGATTTACTTGTTTTACCTTGAAACTACACAGCACCAGGGACAGATGCATAGCTAAGGGGGGCAGAGAGGACAGATGTCCCCGGGCACCAGATTAGTGTGCGCTAAATTGTCCTTTGGTGGTATTTTATTGAAGAAAATAATGGGTTTCAGATTGGAGGGGGGCGTAAAAAAGAATCTTTCCCCGGTGCCAAACAGATATGCCTCTGGAGAGGCGTAGCGAAGGGGGGCAGGGGGGACATATGTCCCCGGTCGCCAGCTAGTTAGGAGCGCCAAAATGTGCTTGGATATTATTTTATTGATGAAAATATTGGGTTTGAGAGTTGAAAAAATAAAAGGGGGCGCTTCAAAATTTATCTTGTCCCCGGGCGCCAAAAACTCTCGCTGCGCCTCTGTGCTTATACCATGCAAATATTGCGCCCAGAGCAAGATATTAACTTTGGCGCCCCCCAGGAACACATTTATAATAAAGAAATATTACTTGTTGACGTCCAATATGTGTGCAATCGGGACTGACGCATTTAACACTACGCTCAAGAGACAGGTGACCGTTGAAAAGATCAAGAATAATGGACCGGTACGCTGCGATGACCACTGAAGGTTATCAAACCATTCGAAAAAAGGTAAAAAAGGGCTACACAAAGACGTACCGATTGCATATCACGGCAAAGGCACGAATTTAAAATTGTGCCTCTACCAGCCTCGACTACCTATTCCCTACAATTGTGATTTAAAACAACAACAACAAAAATCAAGACAATCAGGGAAGTAATGGATATATTAGTTATATTATTTTAAGCAGAAACTTTTGTCTAAGCATCAAAGAAATCTGCCCAGCTGGCCAATTTTGAGGCCTTTAATTGCCCCCCCCCCCTGACGGTACTTGCCATTTGTACCCCTAGGTACTCATCTGATTGTAACTGTTTGAACTGTATTCATTAAAAATATACTAAGTAAAATCACGTAGCAGATGAAGTTTTCCAGTTATCGCCCTTCTAACCCCTTTCAAAGTGATCAATATTTTATTTGCATTGATGTTTAACATCAAGGGAAAAAATAATATTTTATTTAATAGTTAGGTCTTCTATTTATTAGTTAAATGTAATTGAAATTGATGTCAATGAAACATTTATATGTATTTCAAACATCTAATTTCGTAACTCCCGTGACAGTAGTCTTTTATTTGGGGACATCCCAAGTTTCATATAGTTTATATTATACAGTTGAGCTGCCGTGGTGACACCCTAGGTGGGATCTGCCTAATAAAATTAGTTTTTTTGACTAACCTTGGTTATACAAATTAATACACTAACGCCAGTGACCGTTCATTCATCCAGTATCACCTTCGTACAGTTTATCCAAGTCGAATCAGCCGACTAGACCTCTCGGAAAGATGGGTTTGGTAACCGAAAAGCTGATGTCTTAAAAATCTGAGCGAGTAAGATATGCCAAATGAACCAAGTGACCAGCTGGTGTGTTCACTTCTCCAGCCAAGTTCATATGGGTCTACATGGGCGTTAAAGCTAACGTGTGGCACAGTTTAAAGGACAACAGTGAGCTTACCCGTCGCTAGTGCAGCACAGCGTGTTGTGACCTATTTAAGTTGAAAAAAATATAAAGACACTTATTTGATGTATATGGTGATGATGCTCTTGGTAGACTCGCTATTCGTTAGTGCCACTCGGAATGATCCCTCAGCTCTCTGTCCACACCAACATCTGAAGTCCCAGGTTGTCTAGAGCTGAACCAGGATAAGAAAAGTCAGTGGGGAATTCGCAGACGTGTATACAAATTCTCTCTTATTTCTTCCTGTGGAGTGAAGGTCATCCTGCCTTTGTGGTAGCACATAAAGGTAAGCAACAGGTAAGGTGAATTTAAAAAAAGCCAATCACGCCAACACCGGTCAGCCGTAACGGTTTACAAAACACACGTCATGAAGGGATTCCCCTAAGCTTTCATCCCAGTGAAAAATATCCTTCACTTATCATGGATATCTAAATTGAAGCTATAACACTTCTACGCTGATTTAAATTGGGGTGGTGGGGGTGGGGGGAGAAAGAGGGAGAGAAGGGGGATGGGGCGGAAGGAGTGGGGGTGTAGTCGTACAGGGGGCAACAACAGGTTAAGCATATATTTCCAAAACTATGTAACATTAACATAGACGACTGATGTAAGACATGAAGAAAAAACAAGTGGAGCATACTCTAAAACATTTAACGCTTGGTATTCCCAACCCTAGGGCCACATACATCAATCTGAGCATCACTGTTTGAAGGGCAACGAACAGAAGGAATAAAATCATACCATTACAAATTATATATGTGTTCAAACCCCTCTAGAGATTTTATCTTGAGGCATGAATCCTATCTTCAATATATCTTATCTAATTTGAATTCATGTGTTTATTTGCTATCAGTATATTTTTTTATCACACAATTATTGTAATTTTATATATTTTGTTACTGACAGTGTCAGTGTTATTGACACAATTAAAGTAAATTTTCTATATTTTTAATAACCCAATTAGTGCAAAGACTGTCACGAGGGCTGAGTGCTGACTCCAATACGCTTCCGCTTCCTGTGGTTAGCTATCATAACCGATGTTGACAACTTCTCAGATTCCCTGTTTTCCCATTTTTGAAAATCGTGCAGCCCTTGCTGTCCAGCGGCTAACAGCTGCCGTTCTTGTTCACCTGTCAGGTCAGTGTGGAGTGCATTCTGTGAAACGTCCATTTTACGTCGAAATCTGGAAAATTTTGGACTGAGAAGCAACATAACAATATCAATTTTATCGATGGTTGAAACCAAAGAACCCTGGCTCCTTTGTTTCCGTCGGGCATCAGCTTAAATATAGATTTATTTTACTTTCTTCAAATAATAGACTTTCTAGGTAGCATTCCTACTATGCACAAAAAAAAACAAAACAAAAACCAAAAAACATACATTTCACTAACAGCCATTCAAATAATGTTTTTATTTTCATTTCTTTTCTCCTTCAACTAAAGCTACCGCAGTATTAAAATAGTTCGTGATTTCTGAAATTGCATATATGGGTTCTACAGCTTTGTGGTAATGTGTTAAGTAACATGTGGACAATGCCTGAGTCTAAAGGAATTGAATGTCTATCCTACCCCTGAGTTGTGGAAGTCAAACTGCACCCCTCCCCCTTCCCCACACCCGACCATGGTCATTTCTGCATGATATTGGCGTGGTATTTCATTCGAAAATCGACTATGAAAATTAGTGATACAAAAATGTACAGGTAAAAAGTTTTTTTAAGGAAATTATGACATTCAATAAAACAAATTATAACAAACTATTACATTTCAAGAAGATCTCAAACATTTTTTCACACTTTTTCAGCACTTCCAAATATCAGACCTAGTGATTGTTCAATAATTAATTCAAACTAGACCTATAACTATTTTAACAAATATATGTATAGTTTAATTTTAAGTTCAGCATTTGATGGGTTGCTCGACAGCATTGCGGTCAAAATTGTGTCGCTTCCAAACTTTTGAATTGGAGTTCTAAGTCCAGCTAATCCTACTTTATAAACCCCGACCTTTCCAATATTAATATTGGAAAGGTCGGGGTTTATAAAGTAGGATTAGCTGGACTTAGAACTCCAATTCAAAAGTTTGGAAGCGACACAATTTTGACCGCAATGCTGTCGAGCAACCCATCAAATGCTGAACTTAAAATTAAACTATACATATATTTGTTAAAATAGTTATAGGTCTAGTTTGAATTAATTATTGAACAATCACTAGGTCTGATATTTGGAAGTGCTGAAAAAGTGTGAAAAAATGTTTGAGATCTTCTTGAAATGTAATAGTTTGTTATAATTTGTTTTATTGAATGTCATAATTTCCTTAAAAAAACTTTTTACCTGTACATTTTTGTATCACTAATTTTCATAGTCGATTTTCGAATGAAATACCACGCCAATATCATGCAGAAATGACCATGGTCGGGTGTGGGGAAGGGGGAGGGGTGCAGTTTGACTTCCACAACTCAGGGGTAGGATAGACATTCAATTCCTTTAGACTCAGGCATTGTCCACATGTTACTTAACACATTACCACAAAGCTGTAGAACCCATATATGCAATTTCAGAAATCACGAACTATTTTAATACTGCGGTAGCTTTAGTTGAAGGAGAAAAGAAATGAAAATAAAAACATTATTTGAATGGCTGTTAGTGAAATGTATGTTTTTTGGTTTTTGTTTTGTTTTTTTTTGTGCATAGTAGGAATGCTACCTAGAAAGTCTATTATTTGAAGAAAGTAAAATAAATCTATATTTAAGCTGATGCCCGACGGAAACAAAGGAGCCAGGGTTCTTTGGTTTCAACCATCGATAAAATTGATATTGTTATGTTGCTTCTCAGTCCAAAATTTTCCAGATTTCGACGTAAAATGGACGTTTCACAGAATGCACTCCACACTGACCTGACAGGTGAACAAGAACGGCAGCTGTTAGCCGCTGGACAGCAAGGGCTGCACGATTTTCAAAAATGGGAAAACAGGGAATCTGAGAAGTTGTCAACATCGGTTATGATAGCTAACCACAGGAAGCGGAAGCGTATTGGAGTCAGCACTCAGCCCTCGTGACAGTCTTTGCACTAATTGGGTTATTAAAAATATAGAAAATTTACTTTAATTGTGTCAATAACACTGACACTGTCAGTAACAAAATATATAAAATTACAATAATTGTGTGATAAAAAAATATACTGATAGCAAATAAACACATGAATTCAAATTAGATAAGATATATTGAAGATAGGATTCATGCCTCAAGATAAAATCTCTAGAGGGGTTTGAACACATATATAATTTGTAATGGTATGATTTTATTCCTTCTGTTCGTTGCCCTTCAAACAGTGATGCTCAGATTGATGTATGTGGCCCTAGGGTTGGGAATACCAAGCGTTAAATGTTTTAGAGTATGCTCCACTTGTTTTTTCTTCATGTCTTACATCAGTCGTCTATGTTAATGTTACATAGTTTTGGAAATATATGCTTAACCTGTTGTTGCCCCCTGTACGACTACACCCCCACTCCTTCCGCCCCATCCCCCTTCTCTCCCTCTTTCTCCCCCCACCCCCACCACCCCAATTTAAATCAGCGTAGAAGTGTTATAGCTTCAATTTAGATATCCATGATAAGTGAAGGATATTTTTCACTGGGATGAAAGCTTAGGGGAATCCCTTCATGACGTGTGTTTTGTAAACCGTTACGGCTGACCGGTGTTGGCGTGATTGGCTTTTTTTAAATTCACCTTACCTGTTGCTTACCTTTATGTGCTACCACAAAGGCAGGATGACCTTCACTCCACAGGAAGAAATAAGAGAGAATTTGTATACACGTCTGCGAATTCCCCACTGACTTTTCTTATCCTGGTTCAGCTCTAGACAACCTGGGACTTCAGATGTTGGTGTGGACAGAGAGCTGAGGGATCATTCCGAGTGGCACTAACGAATAGCGAGTCTACCAAGAGCATCATCACCATATACATCAAATAAGTGTCTTTATATTTTTTTCAACTTAAATAGGTCACAACACGCTGTGCTGCACTAGCGACGGGTAAGCTCACTGTTGTCCTTTAAACTGTGCCACACGTTAGCTTTAACGCCCATGTAGACCCATATGAACTTGGCTGGAGAAGTGAACACACCAGCTGGTCACTTGGTTCATTTGGCATATCTTACTCGCTCAGATTTTTAAGACATCAGCTTTTCGGTTACCAAACCCATCTTTCCGAGAGGTCTAGTCGGCTGATTCGACTTGGATAAACTGTACGAAGGTGATACTGGATGAATGAACGGTCACTGGCGTTAGTGTATTAATTTGTATAACCAAGGTTAGTCAAAAAAACTAATTTTATTAGGCAGATCCCACCTAGGGTGTCACCACGGCAGCTCAACTGTATAATATAAACTATATGAAACTTGGGATGTCCCCAAATAAAAGACTACTGTCACGGGAGTTACGAAATTAGATGTTTGAAATACATATAAATGTTTCATTGACATCAATTTCAATTACATTTAACTAATAAATAGAAGACCTAACTATTAAATAAAATATTATTTTTTCCCTTGATGTTAAACATCAATGCAAATAAAATATTGATCACTTTGAAAGGGGTTAGAAGGGCGATAACTGGAAAACTTCATCTGCTACGTGATTTTACTTAGTATATTTTTAATGAATACAGTTCAAACAGTTACAATCAGATGAGTACCTAGGGGTACAAATGGCAAGTACCGTCAGGGGGGGGGGGCAATTAAAGGCCTCAAAATTGGCCAGCTGGGCAGATTTCTTTGATGCTTAGACAAAAGTTTCTGCTTAAAATAATATAACTAATATATCCATTACTTCCCTGATTGTCTTGATTTTTGTTGTTGTTGTTTTAAATCACAATTGTAGGGAATAGGTAGTCGAGGCTGGTAGAGGCACAATTTTAAATTCGTGCCTTTGCCGTGATATGCAATCGGTACGTCTTTGTGTAGCCCTTTTTTACCTTTTTTCGAATGGTTTGATAACCTTCAGTGGTCATCGCAGCGTACCGGTCCATTATTCTTGATCTTTTCAACGGTCACCTGTCTCTTGAGCGTAGTGTTAAATGCGTCAGTCCCGATTGCACACATATTGGACGTCAACAAGTAATATTTCTTTATTATAAATGTGTTCCTGGGGGGCGCCAAAGTTAATATCTTGCTCTGGGCGCAATATTTGCATGGTATAAGCACAGAGGCGCAGCGAGAGTTTTTGGCGCCCGGGGACAAGATAAATTTTGAAGCGCCCCCTTTTATTTTTTCAACTCTCAAACCCAATATTTTCATCAATAAAATAATATCCAAGCACATTTTGGCGCTCCTAACTAGCTGGCGACCGGGGACATATGTCCCCCCTGCCCCCCTTCGCTACGCCTCTCCAGAGGCATATCTGTTTGGCACCGGGGAAAGATTCTTTTTTACGCCCCCCTCCAATCTGAAACCCATTATTTTCTTCAATAAAATACCACCAAAGGACAATTTAGCGCACACTAATCTGGTGCCCGGGGACATCTGTCCTCTCTGCCCCCCTTAGCTATGCATCTGTCCCTGGTGCTGTGTAGTTTCAAGGTAAAACAAGTAAATCTTGAAACCTAAGACCACACCATCTCTTAACTACTTTCAATTTCCCATATTAATTTTTTTCAAGCACAACATGCTGCACCACATCCTTCTTCTGGTGCTGACCTTTGGTCAAGGTCTGACCACTGAACCAGGTGCTGTGATGAGACTCACAAAGAAAGGTTTGGATTACGGTAAGTAAAGCTTTATGCTTCTATTCACTGTGATCATTCAACATCTTAGACATTCGTACAGCAACTGTCTCGCATACAATTCTATACCACATGACATTCACACAATATCTACATGACGTTCACAAAAGAACTATACGACATTCATACAAATGCCTCATGACATCAACACAACAACCACGTGACATTCACAAAAGAACTATGCGACATTCATACACATGCCACATGACATTAACACAATAACTACATGACGTTCACAAAAGAACTATATGACATTCATACAAATGCCACATGACATTCACACAACTGCTAGATGCCGCTCATACAGCTCATAATCGGGTGATATTGTTTCCCCCACCAACAGCCAACACGGTTGCACACGACGCCATCGCCCAGGCGCTACCAACTCTGAAGATTGCGGACTTAAAGGGATCTTCTGGAATATTAAGCTATCGTCTGACCAAGTAATACTCTCACCATCCCATTAAGCAAACACCGTTATCATTAAGCTATCGTCTGACCAAGTAATACTCTCACCATCCCATTAAGCAAACACCGTCATCATTAAGCTACGTATGTGACCTATATAAAGAGAAGTTGGGAGAATGGCCAATCAAAGTACAAGCTGTTCTCTGGGCAAAGTCTGAACATGTCCGCCCCCCCCCCCCCCCCAATCTTTTTTTTCATTAAAAATATATTGGTATTTATATATGAATAATTAACAATTTTGGCGCCACCTTGCTAATATTGCGCCCGGGTCAACGTCCGCCTATTTACATTCCTTTCGCCCTGGCTGGAGAGATAGGGCACTATGTGAAGACTGAATTCAAGTTTTTTAAAAAAAATATGCCTGCAATTTCTCAGATCTATCACTCCATATTGACTAAAAACACACAATTAAAATGTATAATAGTGTAATAATTTACAAAGTCCAGAAGTAAAAGTAAATATTAATACATTTATGACAATACAATTTTTTTTCATATTTCCTAAATATTGTTTCATCCCACCTTCTAAATATTGTTTCATCCCACCTTCTAAATATTGTTTCATCCCACCTTCTAAATATTGTTTTACTCCACCTTCCAAACCCAAGCATTATAAACAAGGGTGACAACCCCCCTACCAGCACAATGACCTTCAACTCCGGACTTGATGGACTGACGTGGAAGCTGGACGACTTTGGACTTAAACTCTACGCCGATTGGTCAGCTAAGGCCGATATGGGATTGTAAGTAAATGCTGATTGGCCGGCTAAGGCCGATATGGGACTGTAAGTAAATGTGGATTGTTTAGCTAAAGCTGATTCGGAATTATCTGTCTATTACGATTGGCCACGACAATGTATCTAAATTATACAAACATGACGATGATATTGGTAATAGTAATTTAAAATACATGACCAGCAGGCACGTGTACGGTTCCATACACATGTGAAATGGCATCATCCCCAGGTTCTCCATCTCGGACAGCGGATCAGTGGACATTGGCCTGTCTCAAGTCAGCGTGACTGTTACCGTCGGCTTGGGTCAGTCAAGTGGATCTATTTTTGTTTACGTCTGTTCAAGGGGGGCTATGCAATGGGGCACAAGTCAGTGGGGCATAAGACAAGGGACAGAGACAATGGGGCATAAGGCAATGGGGCATACGACAATGGGGCATAAGACAATTGGGAATAAGACAATGGGGAATAAGACAATGGAAAGAACAGGATGGGGCTTAAGACAATGGACAGAAGACTATGGGCCATAAGACAATGGGGCATAAGAAAATAGCGTTATTTATTGATATGTCCTGGGTTTAGTCACAGAGTCATAAAAAAAAGCTGGCAGATCGAACCCTATCACATTAACTTTAGTTTTTTCCTCTTCAAATCTTGTATTGCAGTTGGTCAAATGCCGCCCCTCAATATACAAAAAAGTGCCACCTTCCAAAACCCCTTCCTATGTCACTGATGACGACACATTTCAAGCATTTATAGATCTCTTTTATAGAGCTTTGACAAAAAGTCTATAACAAATATTATTTCCCTTTATTTTCCTAGCTTTATAACATTTCCCTTTATTTTGTTATAAAAGTTAGTTATTTATTATTTCCCTTTATTGTGCTAGTTATTTATTATTTCCCTTTATTGTGCTAGTTATTTATTGTTTCCCTTTATTGTGCTAGTTATTTATTGTTTCCTTTATCGCGCTAGTTATTTATTATTTCCCTTTATTGTGCTAGTTATTTATCATTTCCCTTTATTGCGTTAGTTATATCATATTTCCTTTTATTGAGCTATGTAAAAAATGTGTTTTCTTTATTGAACCTGTTATATATTATTTTTCTTTCTTAAATTAGTTATGCAGCCAGTGCTCGACTTACGACCTATGCAACTTACGACCATTCGACTTTACGACCACAAATCACTGGCCATATTAGATTTCAGATTTATCTCTGCCTTAATGATCAGTCAAACGTCGTGTCTGCAATCATCATCAGCCATCGTTAACTAAGGAAAGGGGAGGGGCATGGTGCCATGATGGTGCTATGCTGCTGGCCGGCGTCATCAATTTCTAAGAAATACCACGGTCACACTCTATAACCCTAGGTCCATTGACTTCCCCAAGAGCGGCTAAAGCTTGTTGATTGGAGAGCTCTTCAGAGTTTGAAACTTTGAAATCCCATCTCCCATCGAAGATTATGATTTATAACAATAATAAAAGAAATTTATGATATAATTATTATAATTAAAATTTCATATTTTTATAACATCACTTCACATTACTGAACACATAGCGTACTCAACATACGACCAAATCTGAACACATAGCGTACTCAACATACGACCAAATCTGAACACATAGCGTACTCAACATACGACCAAATCGTGTTACGACAGGTCTGTCAGAACCGACCGTGGTCGTAAGTCGAGCACTGGCTGTGTATTATTTCCGTTTATTGATTTTGTTATACAACACTATCTCCAAGTATTCAGTTTTGGGTAAATGCAGAGAATGGAAGCCACATTTTTCTCCATGGCCGCCATCTTGGTTGACACAACCAGTTAATTATGGCACTAGACCGAACTAAATGTATCCCTAACTGAAACATAAATGTATCCCTAAACCTAACCGTAACCCTAATTCACGGCAACTTTAATAAACACGGAAATGACGTCATGGCATCCCTTCTTTGCATTGACCCAATTTTGTTATACAAGCGTAACTTCCTAAATGATAGCATTACTTCCCTTGATTTGATCCACCCAGGGGTCGACCAAGCCAACCGCCCGCTGTTAAAAGCACTCAACTGTAACTCTCACATCGGAGGGGTCAGTCTCGACTTCCACGGTGGCAGTGCCTGGTTCTGGAACCTCCTCAGCGGAGTCCTGGACGGTGTCGTCAAAGATAATGTTAATGTAGGTCAAGGTCTTGGCCCGTCACGTGATCATTATTTGATGACCGTAGTGGTCAGGTTTTAGTCGTAATCCTTGTTTGTTGTTGTTTTTTTATTTACTACACGAAAGTTTCTATCTACTAAGACGACGATAATGACCAATAAATTCTGATGTTTCCTTCGCAGCTTTGCGATATGGTCGACGATCTGATCAATAAGGACGCCGAGGCGCAGTTAGCTCAGATGAAAGGTGAGATGTGGTACTATTGGATCATGTTAAGTGGCGATGTTTAGCCACACGTGGGTAGTTGTGATAGGAGTGGGTGAATTTGTGGATAATCGACCACATGTCGGGGGTGTTTTAAACATGTTTAAAAGTTTTACGTAGTGACTTTAGGACACACATAGGAAGTGAGACATTTGGGACGGTTAAAACATAGGCCACATATGGGTCACAAATGAAATTCGATTTTGTTCAAAATAGAAGTTTGAAATTGTTGACATTTTGATATATGATGTCATTTTTTTTACATTTTTTTCATGATAATTTCTCGTCTCATTTATGATCCAATTCGTCCAGTTACCATTGAAATTGCTGACCGTTTCCTGTTAGACTATGGGCTGCTGGCACCGGTCACATTCACACAAGATTACATGGAGAGCTTCCATCGGGTAATTCTACTGACCTGTTGGGGAAGTTTTTCCTTTTCCCAGATATATACCAACATTTGTTTGGGAGAAATCCCAATATATATTCATCAATCATTGGCTTAGCAAGATATATACTAGCCAATATACCCGGCGTTGCAAGGGATTGCATTAGGACCTAATCCTTGTGTAAACCCGATCCCATTGGAACCCTAATCCCATTCTGACACCGATCCCGGCGCAGTCCCGTTTTCCGGTGTGATTATACAATTTAATTGAACTACTATAGCCATAGTACACTTAAAATGAAATGGGGCCCCAGCGGGGGTCCCATTTCATAAAGCCTTCTTTAAGTTATATCTGAGATGGGGTGGGGGCCCTATAAAAATCATTCCGATAAATTATAGAGTTTAATTTAAAATGTGTCCCATTTAAATCGGTTTTAAAATACGATAGTTATAGCTTTTTTTTAATATTGGAACTTTCTAGAAAATTCTAGATCGGCTTTGAAGGCATTGGATATTATTAGTTTTAAATCCACCCATATTTCAATACGGAGAACGAAGTGTATTGCTACCACGTGTGGTGATCTGACTTATGACTTATTAGAGAGGAGTGTCCCTCGTATGAGATCTCCTCTTGGCACTCTGTCTAGGGATATGTTATTTAAGCCGAATAACCACACGGACATAACACCTATCTATATACATATAGTATAGACTGAAACGAAGTCCTAGTTAAAGGTGAAATTAACTACAAAAGACGGTATCATCATTACTACTGCTATATTGCTCAAGTTCTATGCTCGTTCTTGGTAAACTTAGCCTTTATAGATTCTGTGATGGTCTCGGTGGATCACACAGTGTGGGAGTCCTTCTGTTCAAGAAGCAGTGTCCCTGTTCCGGCCTTCGGTGCTGTTCTGAGCGTAGCGAAGTCGGAGTTCCCGGTCGTAGATTCCGTGGGATGTCTGCGAGGGGAAGATGACTCTCCCGCGATAAATCGTGGTGGTGAGAGTCCCTGGATCTCGAAGTCCTAGCTGTCAGGTAGTTTGGTGTAGGATGTAGATCATCCCCTAGTTCCAGCTCGAGGTAAGTCGGTCCAGTAGTAGAAACCAGGCTAAAGGCAAAATAATACAAAATTGGATAAGTATCCAGGCGAATATCCATAAGCTGATAAGTCCCGTTCCAACAGCAACGAATTCAGATCGATGTATGGAAGGTGACATAGCTCGTGCATATACATCCAAATGGTGGATGTGATTATAAGTCTTGTCATTGTCGGCGGGAGCATATGTTGCAACGCGACAATGTTAGACCACTCAAACATTTTAATTAATGAAATGTGGGACATGGTATCAATAACAATCTTTAAATTTACAGGCCCATAATATACATATTGTCTTCTCGTTAAGAGGGACATGGGCGAGTTGGAACAACAACCTACCATCCCCTATGATGGGATGGCGGCATGTCGAAGCCTGCGGCAAAAGCAATAATAGAATTCATAATATCAATATAAAGTAATAGAGGCAGTATTAGAATAGGGTCAAACACGATCGAATATTTGAGACATAGCGAATGAACAATACAAGTGCAATACCAAAATCATGGTTGCGTACTTACTAGTACTCTAGGTAGCAGTTGAAGTTAAGTATCACGCCAGTGAAGTACTAAGTCTAG
>CAXITT010000482.1:54103-73295 GCA_964033795.1 Lymnaea stagnalis
ACATTTATTGTTTTCATTTGAATTTTAGAAAAGTAATAATATAAATTTAATTATTAAAATTAAATCCTTTATTTAAGATTATTTATGTGTATTGTTTAAGTTAAAAGATTTAATCACACAGTACTTTATGAATTAATTAGGTATTCTAAATAATAAAAATTTCATTCATAATGAATTAATTTCAACTATTCCTCTAGAGAGCTTGGCTTAGTCAGAACAAAACCACCAATTTTAAACTTTTTCCTTGGCACTGGGAGTCATACATGCGGACACTGACTGTTTTTCCTGATATCTCGAATCTCCTTTCAACAACTTTTCTCATTTGACTTGACCTAATTCACAAGGTAGTTGCAATGAACATCTTAAAGTTAAAGGATGCCATTGTATAAAGCATGAGAAAGAGACTTATTTTTGGAGGACTAGTCTTTTTTTTTTTTTACCATATCTGTCTACTGGGTCTAACACACTGGTACATAATTTAAAATTTAATAGAAAAACAAAACTTTTTTGACTTGAGAACATTTTTGTTTGGTTGTTAGTTATTTGAGTTGTGTACTCAAGTAATCCATAAAATAAATTAGGGGCCAGTAAGGAGTAGGCAGCCAATAAACTCATTCAATTAGGTCACATCATTCAGACCAATGAAAATCGGTAAAATAATTATATAAATAGAAGTGAAGAAAATCCTACACACACTTCGCTTGTGGATCCGATTATTTGTAGCAATTATATTTACTGACTTCGATTCTAAAAATAAAAAAAAACTGCTTGAATTTACCTTTACGTTGATATATAATAATAGCATATTATGTTATTTAAAACTAGTTTTTTGAGGTCTCAAACATGGGATATGTATGAATTTTATTTTATTTCCAAAATTAGGTCAATTTTTAGAGTGGGGAGGGGTGTTAAATATCAGTTGTTTCACAACAAATCTTTTAAAAAGTAGTATCAATTGATATGTAATCGATTCTAAGAATGTTTATCTTCGTAAAAATGAAAAAATAAAAAAATGGACAATTTTTGAAAATTTTAGATATTTTCGGGCGCCTAACCCCTTAAGGCTCATATTAAAAAAAGGCCAATTTTTTTTAAGTGAATCCAAACAGGAAATATATTTTGTAAAAAAAAATTCTATTGCTTCCACATACCTTGTGAAAATTCATGTGAATGTCATGCCAGTTTGATTGTGACCAATGTTCAGATGTGTTCTGTAGTATAATTATAGAAATAAATTCAAGCATGATTTAATTATTTTTGTTTACATAGATTTTAAATAAATGACCCATATAACATATTTTTAAAAAAAGAATTGTTTCTTAAAAAATAAATATTTTTTTTATACATTAACATTTTTACTTCATTTATAGAGGTTGACATAATAAAAGCTATTTTAAATATTAACATCGTAATAAACAACAAATCAGATCAAATCTGTTGTTGTTTTAGTTCTGTAATTGCTAATTTTTATGTGAAGGGCAGTGAGCCTAGGCCTAGGCTGGGGTACTGCACCAGATAAAACCACCTTAACTAAGCTAAGTTGTGATTTCTTTAAATAAACTTTCACCTCTCTGACAAAGTCATGGATGCGTGTCTTGAAATCCGGTTTGGCTGTTAATAAAAACTGGATGACTACGAACTGAACCTGAGCTTCTTTGCCTTCAAGGCACCTCAACGCCTGAAGATAAAACAGAATTTTAAATAGCCGTAGCCCGTTTTTAAACAGGTCATACTCAATTTCTAAATCTTTCAAAGGGTAAAGATATATTTAAAAAGACAAAAAAAGCTTACACCATTGGGAATATAATTGCTGTGAAAAAATATTTACCAGGCAAAGAACAAGTCTGTCTATCGTAATTATGTTGTACTTCCACATCATGTCTGTCAATGCATCAATGCACTGTAAGTACCAACATATATGAGTAATGTAAATAGGAGCCAGAATGATCAATACTTTGATTGTGAGCCCTTAATATATAGAAAAAGAAATGATTAATGATTTTTTTACATCCCTTCAAATCTTTATTTGGATTGTTATTTCAAAATAAAGTGTCTGACAAAAATAATTTATGTTACCTTTGATGAATTTTGCATAGCTGGGCTAGATGCTATCTCAAAGACTAAATAGTCAGCAAATGTTCTAAGATGTGATGTCAGTGCCCTAGGTCCCAGTCTATCTAGAACTCTGTATCAGAAAAATAATATGTGAAAAGGATAAAAGTGTTTATAGTTGACTCATAAAAAAGCTACAAAATATTTGTATGAATAAGCACCAATATTGAAAAAAAAATATCTGCCCAAACAATGAACAAATTTGCAAATATCTTTAATTAGACTTAAAATATATGTCAACAACTCACACCAAATTTAGTGTGATATTTTGAATTCTGGCTTTAAAAGATTTGCTAGAATAATTAAATGCTATATTTTTTAGATTCCTCTTTATAAATTTAATTTAAAAATATTGATGTTTAAAGTTAAAGAGCAAAACTTACTTAAATGCAGTAGAAGGGACCCTGTTTTCATCTTGTATATTTTTCCATATTATGCTATAAAACAAAATATAGTTTGAACCTTAGAAAACTCAATCTTGTATATAAAATTTGAATTCTACTGTATAAATATAAAACTGAACAAAATTACACTCAAAAACCCTACAGTAAATTTAAAAATCTTAAAAATCCATTAAATAAGCATTTACATAAGGTTTTCTAGAAATGTATACCTCATAAATAGATGATTTTAAGAGCAATTTATGCATTCTTTTAAGTTTTTAACTTACCACAAGAAGAGAGGTGGGTTGCTCTGCATGGAAAAATGTGCGATTATACCACTTTCATTACCACCCATGCCTGACAAAGCAAGAAATGTACAATCAGAATAAGATGAAAATGCTAGGAAAAAAAACAACAAATTTTTGGCTGCTCATTTGTGAAAAAAAATAAGCATGAGGCTTGCAGGTCTGTAAAACTTTTTCAACTGTTGCTGTAGAGACTTTGCAAGTTTTTATTTTTTCATAAATGATACTTTGAGTATATATTTGATAGCAATCAATGAAATTGAATGATCTACATCACTTTGTCTTAACATCTGAATAACTAAAATTAGCAAAGATGTTAAGTTGAGCTTTTTGATAACAACTACAAATGCAAATTGGGCAAGTTTGAAACATTGCCTGCTATGTTTTCTATGTAAATACTATATTTTTAAATACTATGTATTTAAACATTATGTATGTGTTATACATTTGCATGACAGGATCTAAATGGTGCTGATAAGATAAATACTTACTTTTCCATTTCCTGTACTCATTTTCCACAGATGTCCTCAGTTGATTCTTATTGTCTTTGTTATTAATACTATTTTTTTGAAAATATTCAGCCAGACTCTGCAGAAAATATATCAAGCAGCTTATGAAGTAAGGAAATTATTTACTAAATAAAAGGTTTTTGAAAAATATTTAGTTATAAAAGTTAATGTTACAAAATCTAATTAATTCCTATTTAAAGCAATATTGTCACAAAGGGAATGACGTTCCTAGGCAAATGACGGCTGCTTTTTCAGTTTGAGAAACACTTTGGATCTATTGTGTAATAGTTTTTAAATGTTTGCCTTTGTATTTGGATCAATAAAGGAATCTTATCTTATCTTAAAATATAGCAGCTAATTGTGAATTTCTATCTATCTACCTGACAAAACAAAACTGTAAATGGCACTTAAATTTTTTAATTTTTATTTAATAAAGCAATGAGTTACCGTATATATATATTAATATATATATATAAATTTACCTGAGGGAAACACTGCAATGTGTTAGAGGACCAGCTGATGGGAGTTTTTTGCATAATAACATTTAGAATGTCTTCACACCAGACACTTGACATGTTGTCTACGGCTAAGATGAAGACAAAGTAATTTAAATATTATAGAAAACTGGATTATTAATATGGAACCACAAATGGATTTTAAATAAAAATTATAACAAAATTTCACTTGTCACTCACCCTGTGATGAGCCTGATCCTAGATACTGGATACAATGTAGATTGTAACAGTGCAAAAGGTATATCGTTAAATATGATATGTTAATTTCATAGACTTTCATTTAATACAAAGTATATTGCATGGCAATTTCATAATTTAACAGGAGCCAGTCCCTACAATTGATTTTAATGTGTCCGGTGATCAAGAAGTCAGGTAGCTGAAAATTTTAATGCAAACCAATTCCTTTATTAAAAATTGCTTAGAGCCACTTACCAGTCACATGCATAGCCCTGGCTATCGTAAGAACCAAAGCTCTGTTGAGCTCCTCTGAGTCGCTGACAAGAAATGATGCTCCACCTTTTGCTTCGCTTGAGATTCTAGACAGCTGTGGTTGCACCTCTGAGCTACCCAGGCCTATGATCAGCTTCAGAATGGTGCTTTCAACACTTTTTTAGAGTATAAAGAATGACAGTATTACATGTGAAGGTATCATAACCATCTCTTGTACTTTAAAAAAAAAAAAAAATGAAAGCATCCTTTTCTTTCTTCCTCTTGATAAAAATAATATTGCAATGTTAAAAATATTTTAGAATACTAAAAATGAAAGTTAATTTTCTCAAAGTAACATTAAGCAGAGCATAATAATTGTAAAAAATAAAATTTTTCTTTTGGGATTATCAACGAGGGAGTAGTTGCTTGGGAGCAAAGAGGTCTCAGTCTTGTCACTATGCTGAAAGCATATAGGGCAATCGTATTAACATCACTCCTATATGCTAGCGAGATGTGGACAATGTACACCAGACATGTCTGACAGCTCAACCACCTCCACCGACACTGCATAAAATGGCAGGACAGATTCCTTGATACAGAGGTTCTTGGGCTGATTGCATCAGCATCCACATGCTCTTACAAACAGGACAAGCCAGATGGGTAGGGCATGTGACAAGAACACCATTCAGTCGACTTCCCAAATGAATAATGTGAACTCTCCAGTGGGAAATGGTTAGTTTTGCATACAAAGAACAAACAATAGCTGTTTTATCAATTTTTGTATATTTAGTTGGCTTGAATAAATGTGTACTTTTATAAATACTTGCATAAAAATGCAAATAGAAAGTTTAGTTAGCAATGCAAAAGAAAATATCAGAGACTACAAAAATTATTAGTGATTCTCACCACATGTAAAGCTGGTTTTGATTGATAGGCTGATTATTAGACATTTGATGTAAATGAGCAAGCAGCTGGATGCGATAGTTGATCTGTGTGTGGTGAAGCCTGTAGGAAAACATCTCCAACAATGTGTGTAGGATGCCCAGTGCTTGGTTCTCAACAACTGTAGGTAGCAGTTGGTCTGAGGAGAATTCACCCCTTGATTATGATACCAAATTTTAAAAAAAAGCAACTTAATATGAAATGTGACTTTTAACAAGATGGCTGCCAAAAGGATTGTGTATGGTCTTAAAAAACAAAAAACTGAATATGGTCTTAAAAAACAAAAAATTGAGTATCAAAAAAAATAATTAAAATCAGCTGTTCCTAGTTGGTTTTTGGAATTGGAATCATGACAAACCACTTCTTCATCACTGGTCATGTGGAAAATAAATAGAACTTTTATGTTTAGAGACATGAAACTCACTAATAAATCCTTTTATGCCAAGGCTTTCAATCTCCATGTAGACCAGCAGACGACTGTAGGTCTCCACTAAAGAAGGTGCCAGTGCAGCTGATGCTTTGTTCTTTGCCAGTTTGATAACTCTTGTTACAATGCTATGAATCAAACTGTTAAAAAAAATTATTTTTTTTCCCCCCAAATATTATTTTATTATTAAATAAAAAGTGTAAATGTTTGGTAGGAATGTAAATGATGATACGTTTGTAAAATGAATTTGATTCCTTTTTTATAAAGCAAATTATTATTAAACAAACTACCACATTCATTGATAAATTGCAAATAGTCATTAAAAGCTATATTGTACAACTGTTAAAATACCACGGTATAGTGGTTTCTTTACCTCATTTTGGCATGAACTGTAAGAGAATCTAGAAAGTTCATTTGAAGTGGGGTGGTAGGGGCTGAAGCAACAACATTGCCTGGTAATAGTGTTGTATTTTTGTTGTTTCCATAAATGGTTTCCACAAGGAAACCCATTGGCCGACTGAAGTTGTCTGTATCGGTGCTGTCTAAGGAATGATGAAAATAATAAAATTAATTTTGAGATATTAAGTCAAACGGTAAAAAAATGTTGATGTACACAGCAATATTAAGACTTATTTTCTAAGACGTAAGTAGCATGACTTAAAAAAAACAAAAAAAACTTGTTTAACAAAATAAAACAATTTTAAAACTTACAAGCATTGCACATGAGAGCAATTCGATAACCTTGTAGAGAGAGTGACTTGAGATTCTGTTTTAGGAATCTGAAAACGAGAATTGAAGATTTGAATTTTCTTTTCTTCTTATTCTGTTCTTGAAGCTGTAACACATTTTTTTTTGCATATTGAAAAATAAGATGATTTATAAAATAATGCCAGGTTGCAAGCTACAAAATATAGTGAGAATCCAGCCGGTGGCTTACTCCAAATGATCTCTGAGTGAGACTGGAATCGGTCTTAATTTAATGGTGCCTGCTTTTTTGTTTAAGTGTATCCAAATACACGTGGCAGCCATCACATGTGTTGACTGAGGACTGTTGATGTCAGGAACTGGTATGGCTTCTTTATCATCATATAACAAATCATAGAGCTTCATCACAGGCAAAAAATCATCAATCTGTTGGTAATAAAATTAAGTTTTATTCCCTTTAGATAAAGTTCTCACATGCTCTTTATGGTAAATAAGGAGAACAAAAATTAAAAACAGCCGCTAAATGAAAACCGAATTTGTGAGTTAACATTGGTAACTAACAGAGCATTTTTGTTTAAGTTAAAAGAATTCAAAAGCTGAGTGTTCCAAGATACAATAATTCAACCTTTGGAGATTGTAATAAGGATAAAAAGCATAAGTAAATAAATAAGTAAGATGTACATGCCAACACATGGTAATCCACCTAAAAAGTAAGTAAGAAGTATGTAAATGCCAACACCTGCTAATATCAACTTAAAATTACTCCCATAACATGTTAGTTATTTAAAACATTTTTTAAAAACGTGCTTGAAAGTGGAATTTACTAGACCAATTCAAAGCCTTATAACTTACAGGGTTTTTCTGGATGCTCCCTGAGATGAACTGTAACAAAACCCACATTAGATGATGGCGTCCCTTTTTTAGATTCTTCCCCTTTAACTGGAAAAAAAAAACCAAAAAAAACAAATATACTAAAATGACAAGATACTTTAAATAAAATACAAAATGACACTTGAACTACTTCAAATATTGACTATGTTAAATATATCTCTAAATTATTTGAATTTAATATTTCTATTTAAATTTGCAATATGTTCTGATGAAAAATAATAATTTCACCTCATTAACTATCTAGGCTTGCTAGAGGAGATAGCCCAGAAAAAAGAAAGCCTGTGTTACCTTACCTTTTCGTACAGTGAAAGGACAATGTGTGAAAAACTGGCGAATTGGAACAATACAAAGTAAATGAGCTGTGAAGACAAGTGCTGCCACTGTAACTGTGAGTCACCATGACCAGTGCTCTCATGCTCAAATCTCTCCAGTGCCAGCACCAACAGGTCGACAAGTTGCTGTTCTAATACTTCACAAAGCTGCTTGGCCTAAAATGATTTTAATATTGCAACAGGTATACTAAAGTAATAAAGCAATGCATATTACTACTACAAGTACCAAAGACATGTTTTTTAAATTTTAATTTTCTGTTATATTGAACTTCTAAATGACATTTTTATGAAGATAATAGTGGGAGGACTCACAAATTGTATTTTTTAAAACCTTTGTAGATTTCTCTTCAATGCTAATTACTTATGAAACTTGTTAATAAATTTAGATCCAAGAATTTAATTTTAAAAAATTATTCCTGGCGCCTGTTCATTGGTTCTGCCTTCACATTTTGTAACTATTAGCACTTGGTAAAAATCATTTGAAAATACCTGTATATTCAACTCTAACATGTTGCACACTAGCTCTCTAGAATATGGTTGCTCTAGAACATAACGAAGAAGGTTGCTTTGAGGTTCTTGTAATTCCTGTAAAACATTAGGAAGCAAAAAAGTAAATACTCAAAACCATTTACAGTAGAATTTATTGTAGCCCCAATTCATTATTCATACAATTAATTAATTGGTTCATGTTTAGAAAAAATTACAAATTAGAATCACAAAATTTGCTATGAAATGCGAGAAAAAAAAACCAAAGAAATTATTTTTAAGTCAACTCCTTTCTAATGCCAGTCAAAAGCTTAAAAGTGTAATGAATAAATCATTTAAGAAACCTGTGCATGTCAAAAGCTCAATTTTATAATGAATAAATCATTAAAAAAAAAAAATATCCCTGGTTTACAAGACAAATAAAATGTATAGATTTTAGAAACTGTGCAGAGTCACAATATACATACTCTGTTATAAGGTAATGGGCCATTTAGAGCAAACCTAAGGGTCATTCTGTTGAGCCTCCAAACATTGCTGGATGACATGGAATGACCAACGATGGGAAGAAGCTGATGCCGACCTAAAAATATACATCAAATAACAATGTATTACAGTATTCCTTTTTTTGAATGCTTTGCTTCAAAGAACTTTGGTCCAAAGGAGTCAAAGTCCAGTGTTAATAGTTTTATTAGATTAGAATTTCATAAATTAAAACAAAAATCTAAAGATCTCACCTGATATAGAAACCATCTGTGCACAATGCCTAAAGCCATCAACAAAATCACAAAGTACTTTACCTAGTGGCTGAAAGCAAAAAAATAATTATAGACATATTTTCATTACATTTTGACTTGTTTTAAAAAAACTATTATGTAACCCTTACATTGAAATATTTTGTATATAACATTAGGAATATTGATCATTAGGTTTATATCTCAAATTAAATAAAGTTTTATTATACTAATATTCCATTTTATACAGTGTGATGCATTAAATGTACTCTTTAAAAAAAAATAATTTTAAATTCCCAAGCAAGTTGTTTTTTTTTAAATAAATAATTACCCAGTGTGGCCAGAGCTGGTTCTTGTCAGACTCAAACTTTGAAATCTCGTAGATGGCCAAGTAGGCGGGCATTAGACATGAATTTCTGTTAATGATGTATTTCACCAGCTAAAAATAAAGTATACTGGCTATAGACAATCTCCAAAAAAGATTTTTTTAAAAAATCATTACAAATACGGGTATGTAAGCAAATCATAATTTATTGCCCTGAAAGAAGTACAGATTCACTAAATATTTACGTAATGAATTTGATGTATAATATAATTAGTTAAACTGGAATTTTGGTCATGGAATCTTTCACATAAACAAAAACATTATTTCTTTTTACAGTGATGATTAACAAATTCATATTTTGGACTGGAATTATTTGTTCAAATTTAACATCCAAAACCCAGATTCAAACCAATCCTTAGCTTCATTTGTTACAAATATTTAAAAATATTGAAGTCTTTCCCCCTTTATGATCAAACGACTTACTGAAATAACAACTTTGATGAGAGGCAAGCAAGCTATATTGTTAGTGTTATTCAAGAGTTGGCATTTTTCCAACACCACTTTAAGGAGATCTCTGACACCCTGTTGAAGCAAGAAATATTTTAGATAAAGAATATATTTAGAATGGATTTCTTTTAAAACGTGAAAAGCAATAAGAAGGCAGACCAAGGAATGCCACCAGTGGAACAACACCTATTTCAAGCAGTGAAGAGTGGCAAATACAGCTGTGGTGTGCTCTGAATTTTATCATATAGAGCTAAACTATTGCATGTAAACTGAACTTTGCTATAAAACCTGTCACTAAAAGCTAACAATTTTAAATTTAAAAAAAAAATGTTCTCAGTGTTTATTTGGTTTTTGTTAATAAAAGTTATTATAAAATTTGCTAAGTTAAAGAAAAAGTATAACAATTTTTTTAAATTTTAGCTTTAGAGCTTCTTATGTTATAAATGAGCAACAGTTTTAAAGCAACTGCATAACTGTCTCATCCAAATTCTTTAGTCATTACCTTGTAATCAACTCCTCCTATAATTTTCCTGGCAAGTTTAAAGGTGGCAACCCAGTGAAGCTCCTCATCTACCGTCAACTTGTCACAAGACAAAAGTGCATCACAGACAGCTCTATAAAAAAAAATTATTAGACTTACCAAATAAAATAATCATATGGAGATATTTATTCAAATAAATTTTATATTTCGTTCATAAATGCATACATTAGCAATTTAATGACACCGATGGGAAAGAATGCCTATTTGGTCTTAAAGGATGACATCAATAATAATTTAAAAAAAAAAAAAGAAAAAAGTTTGACAATATGTTACACCAACTCTTGCTTAAATGTTAATTTCACTTACTTTGATTCAACTATATTTTTTTCAACAAGTGCATCTAGTGATGCACAGATGGCATCAGCACGTTTTTGATTCCACTGCTTGTGAAGATGTTGCACCAAAAGACGAAGAGCTAAATCTCGAGTTTCTTTTGGTTCCTGTTTTTTGTTTTTTAATGAGGGGAGTTTTTTTAAACAAAGATCTTGAAAATAAAAAAAAAATCATGAAACTATTAATGAAATAAGCCTAAATACAATATTTTTTTAAACACTTAAAAAAAAACAATATATTTTAATTAACATTTTATTTGTAAATTTATTGACATTAAGTTAAGTGTTCAACTAAATTTCAAAAAATATCTGCCACATTTTGTTCATAGTATATTTTAAGGATTTTTTCAGTCCAAAGTCCAATTTTTACATACAGCAGTCAGTGATGTCCAAAACTCCTTTACTCGCTCAATGCATCGGTCTTGTAAAGTCTGCCCTGGACGCTTTGCAGAAATAGGCCCAAAAGCGGTGCCTATCAATGTGTTGTCCTGATTTTTAAAAAATAAATAAATAAATAAACATATATACTTATTAGGCCCTAACCTACATCAGCGTGGGTCGAATGACCCTTTCCCAGGGGTCACCTAAGACCATCGGAAAACACAAATACTCTACAGTTATATAGTGACAACGAAAATAATTTTTGTGGTTGGGGGTCGCCACAACGTGAGGAAATGTATTAAAGGGTCACTGCATTAGGAAGGTTGAGAACCACTGCCCAACATGATACAGAAAACCCCATGACAATTTACGTTTCAGGTATGACCTATATTGGTCCATCCTAATAATTGATTGCAATTACCTTATCAGAAAAAATGTTTAGGCAAGTGACTAATGGGATTTATTAACTTTTTTTCAAAATTTTTTCAAAATAAAGGCATCCAATTAAATCTGATCACATCAGGCCGGTGTTGAGTCAAGTTATTTTATTTATAAATTATTTACTTTGCGTTTGAAATAACTTAATTATATAATTCATATTCCAAACTATGTTTTTTCAGTAGTCTACACCAGAGATACTTAAAGTGTGGCCCATGGGCCAAATTTGTCCTATGATGCCGTATCAACTGCCCACTGATGATTTCAAAAAAAAAAAATTCTTTTTTTGCAGGAGCCTAACTTTCACTTGTAACAACAAAATGAATAATTGACTCTTCAATTAAAATTTGCTATGTTACTTCCACTGTGTAGCCAGACACAAGGTGAGGATATTTTTGCTGTAATGTTAGAATTCATTACAAAACAATGAATTCTAGGTCACAAAATGTGTCTCTCTGACAACTGATGATGCTCCATCTATGACAGTTATCTTAGGGCAGTTTAAATGAAATATCACTGCATCTTTTATCAGTCAGTTCTGTGTTAAAAACTGAGCAATAAATTTACAAGTGGTGGCAACGGTCATGAAACTTATACATTTCATTAGAATTAGAAGCAATAACCATTTTAAAATTATCTACTTAAAATTAAAAGTTTCTTAGATGATGATTTGCTTCAGCACAATGAAGTAAGATGGCTAAACAATTGTAGAGAATAGCAGGCACGGTCTTAAGTCAATGTTTGAGCACCGCTGGCCTACACTCTTGTTTAGAGATTAAAAGGAATTAAAATTTAGATAATATTTCATTTGGAGGAGGTGGAAGCCTAAAAATAAAATTAAAAGTATCTTCATAAAGAAAATTTGACACTTACGAAAACAGAGTCAATAAGATTTTCAACTCTTTGCTCTATGGACTGTCCAACAGTTTGTTCAATTGCTAGGGCCATCATTCATAGCATTAAAATGAATTTCAACTGTAAATTTGCACGTAAGTTTGTTTATCTGTTCACTGCTGAGAGCTGGGAGTTGAAGAGTTTAGAAATTGTAAACATTTAAAATGATGGGACATGAACCTATATTAAAATCAAGCACTGCTTCTGTCTAAGCTAGAGTAATATACTATTTGAAAAGGCCCTGACTTAGGTTTAAGTTGAAAGAAAATGAATATGATCAAGTAAACTGTAGTAATTATACTTTTTGCAAAACAATATTATAGGCCTATTAATTTTATAGTATAGGCGATAGGCCAAGGTTAGGTAACAGGTGTGAATAATTTAATACTCTTATTGTGTGAAGGGGAAGAAGTATTAACTTATTAACTTGATGACCAAGAATAAAGATCTAGCTAGTCATACTTCATACCCACAGTCACAGTGGCCATATCATCAAGTTATAGCTTAGGCATAAACAATTTTAAAAGTAAAAGGCACTGACTAAACAACTCAGAGCAAGTTGAAGGAAGACTATCAAGTGGTAATTTTAATTATAATTATAATATTTGTATAACAATATTATTTTTTGTTTGAATTTTAGGTATCAACTTAAGCACTAGACTCTAGTCATCATAAGTCATAGTTAAATAGTCCAAGAATTTAAATAACGTTGACGTTCAACCGTTGTTGAATTTCTATTCCGGCCGGCCAACTTTGCCGACTTCGACTATCGAAAATTGATATGTAAGTATTGTAAGAATTAATAAATACTTTTAAGTAGGCTTAACAAGTTTGGTCTTACCCAAATTTGAAATATATCTAGTAAAACTTAAGAACATTTTAAATTTGAAACATTTCTTTTTTTTTCTCTTTTTTTCCTCGACTAAATTTAAAACCTTAAAGTTAGAAGTTACTCTTTGTTGATAAAAAAAACCAACAACTAATGGATTAGAAATGATGTCACCAAACACCAAGATAAAAGGTATTCAACCGAAATTGCGGAATTATTTGCATTTTTGTGTTTTTCCATTCCAAGTTTATGATTGGTACGACCCTCTCATCAGAGAGGCGGATTTTCCGCAAAGTCTATTGGTCTGGGCCATATATTAATAGCAGCTTAAATTTTACACAATTAAAATTAAAATACTGCATGTCCAATTTGTAGCAGGCCTAGCTGCGTTGGTGCCGTCGCCATAAATATGAAACTTTGACTTTGGTTTGTAGCAGCACTGTACAGAAACAGTGAAACAAAATGGCTTTGATAAATTTGAACATTTACGGTTATCAATAAAATAAAAATTATAATTATACTGTTGAGGCATTCAAAAATATTTTCAAACATACATTTAAAGTAGTTTTGATAGCAAAATATATAAACAAAAAGCTTTCAAAGTATTTTTTTTTTTTTTTTTTTTTTTTTTTTTTTTAAATTCTTTTAAAAAATCATGTAAAAAAATATCTCTAAAACATTGTATAAATGGCTTTAAATTTGAAGCTTTATTATATTAATAATAGGAACTAATCCAAATAGGCAGACCTATAAACTGTACAAACAGTAAAAAATAAAACATTGAGCAATCATAATCTGCAAAATAACTTTAAATAAGAAACGAAAAGTATGGAAATACTATCATTTGATAAAAAATTATTTAAAACTGTTTAAAAATTTTCTGTAAATTTCGTGATGCAATGTTTAATACAGCAGTATACGAAAGACAACGATTAAACTAATTTTTGCTGTATTTATTTTTTCAAGTCCATTACAACAGCACAGGGGGGGGGGGAATATGCCCACCTTGGATCGATCTCGATTTAATCAATGTTCTCGGTAAAACACGAACCATTTCATGGACTATGAACTACAATAGTCAATAGTGAAAGTAGGGAAAGTTTACCCAAAATTTAGTCTTCAGATAATATTCATACCATTTCATTTGTGCCTATACTAATACTAATATTATAACTAACGTAACGACTAACCAAACGTAAGAAGTTAGTATAAGTATAAGTTAGCCTACGTATTAATTATCTCGACATAACTAAGACCAATTATTTTATCGCTCTTCTATTTCTACACTACTATATTATATTATATTATATATAAAATAAATAAAAATTATTTTTAAAAAATTACAAATGTTGCCTAGTTGATAGTTGAATAGGCTAGGCATGATTATGCATTCATTAGGTCTATTAATTGAAGTATTTGTTTAATAATAATATTATGTAGATGTAGTTTCTTATTTTCTTTAAATTTCAATGATTAAATTCAATGATTCAAATTCAATGGTCAATGGTTTTAGTTTTACAACTGACCACTATTCTGACTATATTTATACTATTGAATTACAGAACCCAATTAACTAATTATAATTTATTAGGGTTAGACTTAGAGTTAGAGTTTAGATCAGAACCCATAATTTTTCCCCCTTTATGCATTTATTTAAAATAATAATAAAAACTGGATAAATCCATTCCTGGGTCACACTAATCACCCCCACTCCTTTAAACTGCTCCTTTTGAGCACTAGTAACAGGCATGCCTTTCACTCACTAACTCATCCTGGAGAACCTTGGCTTTCTCATTCATAAATTATTATCTCAGAAATCACCAGCCAGCTATTTTTTATTAATTCAAACTAAACTTAAAATCCTGGAAGATATGAAAAAGGCTGCAACTATTCGTACCCAGGTACCAGAAGTGAGAGGTTGGGATTAAAAAACTATTTAAAATATTATTGTTGGATTTATAAGGCAAAATGAGGTATCAAATGAAAGATAATTGAATGGACTATAATGTTTGTAAACTTACTTCTTCAGTTTAACTAATATAAAGTATCACAAATGACATCCAAATAGCATTGGTCTAAAGGGACCCGGGTGCGAATGGCGGGCTGTCTGGGGCCATTTTGATAAAATAAATTTATGAAATAAAGAGCAGCATATAACCCCCCAAAAAATGTATGTATAATCCCAACCTCTCACTTCTGGTACCCGGGTGTGAATAACCACTTCGATGGAAAAAACTTCTTACTTAGAAGAATTTTTTTCCATCTCTTCGATATTTTTCATTCTCCCAGAGGTCAGTGTAGTAAGCCCTTTCAGCTTTATCCACATCAACTGCTATGCCAGCTTTTTTATTTTTCAAAATCATACAGTTGCTTTTAGCATGCCGAGTAAATTAGAGAGATAGAATGGAAATGGCACCTTCCTTTCTGACGTATGTAACAGCTACCCAACAGCTTCGCCTTCAATGTGAAGCTTAAAGAAGAGTGGAAACTCATATGTGATTTACAAACACAAGTGAAAGAATTTCAAGTAAAATTAGACATCCTCTCTCAAGAAAATGTGGAAAACTTATGCTATGTCCCTGTAACTCAAAACCTGTTGGTTGAAAAAAGGCAGTTGTATTCCCAATTTAAAAAAATACAAACATTTTTAGTTTTGCTGGAAATGTTGCAAAAGGAGTTTCAAATTAGATATATTGCAGGACGTAGAGCTTTTCAGGAACCCCTTTTTATTTGCCACTGAAATTGTTGATCTGATTTACAAATGGAACTGGCCAAACTGCAGAATTGGGATTCCTTGAAGACTAATTTAAATCAAGCAACCATACTAATTTCTATTTATCTCTCCATTTTGAGACATATCTTAATCACAGGAACCATACATTCAAAATTGCAGCCATCTTTGGCAGAAACTATGTCTGTGAACAGACTTTTTCCCTGAATGAAAAATCTGAAATGTCCAATCAGATCCAGACTAACAGATGCACACTTGCATCACTTGTTACAACTAGCAGTAACAAATATTGCCCTTCTCATTAGCTTAAAGCAGTCTCATAAATCCCATAGAAATACTAATATTTTACTTTAAATTTTATGTTGCCTAAAATTAACTTGGTAATGGGCCTACCAATGTCCTTTTGTAGCATAATGGTTTTACAAAATTTAAGTGGTCACATAAGTATAGGCCTACACCGTTATTTTCTTCATTTTCAGAGCATTTTGAGTGGCACACCTGGCATCGTCTTGTGGCACACCACTGTGCCGCGGCTAAATGGTTGTGGAGCTCTGCTTTATAATAATTATTCTTACCATTTTGTTATGTTTGTGCTGTCAGGGAACAATAATAATTTTGTGTTAAAGTTATGGCATAATATCAATTTGCTTTAGTTATTTAAAAAATTTTTCTGTAGCATAAGTAAATCTCTCTCAGTTGCAGCATTAAAATATTTGATTTATGTCACACTTTGTAACTGTAAAGAAGAATTTCTACATTTCATTTCTTACTCATCACACATGCCCTAATGCATGCACACATAAAATGTATCTCAATTATGCATAATTTGGGGAAATTTTTAGATCATCCTTTTTTTAGCCCCTGTTTGATAGAATTTCTACCCATAAAAACTTTTAAAAATCTATCCTCTTTGTATAAAAATAAAACAAAATTACATGCTACTCAGACCAAAAAGAAATAATTGTTTTTACTCTCTCCAGCAGATGTCAGTAAAAGCATTCAACTAGAGGAGTATATTAAAATCTATCAAAAGCTAAGTCACAGGTTTCAGCAACGATGGCTGCTAATGTGTCAACTGTTTATTCACTTACTGAGCTGGCCACCTATGTAATGAATGTGAACATGTTTCCACTCTTCTATGGCGCACATTTTGTGTTGGCCAGCAGAATTGTGCGAGAAGATTCTAAAGATCTAGGTATATATTTTGTGTGCAGTTTGTTTAAAAAGACATTAGTATCCTCATAATGCTGTAGATGTGTAGGAGATTTAATCTTTTTTAAAAACTCTCATAAATTTCACAGGAAATATTTTTTTATTTCAGGTCCAAAATTTAAACAAAACCATCCTTTTGCATCATGGTTCTGTACTGTTATTGCTGGACTCTCTGGTGTATTCGTGGCAAATTTTCTCTTCTCTCACCCATTGATTGACATCTTGAAGGAGCATGGACTTATTATTTATATCACACTGATCTGGTAAGCAAATTTTATTTATTTTTATATGTGAAAAAAAAGTATTGTAAATCCTGCAAGAATGTTGGTATCCAATCTCCTCACTGCATTCAATTTTATAAGTTTAAAATAAGTTAATCTGGAATATTTGAAATAGAATAGCATCATCGGCTCTTGCATGTCAAAATACTCTGAGTTTCTATTGTCGAGACCCTTAGTGTATTTCTGGCAACGTTGTCTATGGTGCACTATAAACTGTCACACTATGCTCTAAGAGCCATGCACACTGAATAATACTAGAGGCAACAACAATTCATGAATTAATATGGTTTATCTTTATTCTTGGTATCTGCCAAAAGATCCGCCTGGTTGAAATATGTCCTCATAGGCACAGACTATCAAATACGATCTATTACTAAGCATGGACAGCACTATCACTGACTAACTCTCACATGAAGTCTCGATCTCACAGCTTATATTCACTAACTTGTATATAGTGTTTTTCCTGCCATACAGTGACAATTTAGCCACAATATAACAACTCATGGACACAACTCACTGACCAAAAAGCATTCACCTTAACAACATTGATTCTCATACCCGTGACATTGCACAGTTAAAAAAATTAAATTGTTAAATTTTCATTTTTCCAAGGTATCTGATGAACTATTCTCCATTTGATATTGTCTACAAGGTAATGAATTTGTATTCAATAGTGCTGATTGCTGCTGTACTACAGGAGTTTCTGAGAGTCCGCTTTATTTACCTTGGCTTACAGCAAGCTGCTAGGGTCTATCCTGATGCTTATATCATCATGCTCATTGGTGGTACAATCAAGGGTCAGTCTGTCATTTTTATATTTTATCAGTCAAACAAGTCGTCTAAGGACTAGAGTTTACTGCATCTAAATTTTAATAGCGTAATACTCCTGAAACCCTCACTGGAATTCATTGACTAATGTCGTGTTCCTCATCTACATATGGTAGAACAAAGAAATTCTCTAGAGCTAGAATTTTCCATCATTTTTTAAAACTTCCAACATTTAATAAAATAAAACTAATTACTAGCATTTTCAACACACACCTTTTAAGTATTGAATATATCAGAGGTCCTAGCCATTGATATTCCTGTTTGGTTACTGGAAATTAGATCAAAACCAATTTACCGTAAAAAGGAAATAACCTTAAATTAGTATGAAACCAATTTGTATGAAAGAATGTTTTTCGATCAGAGGTTAGTTCAGAAGTTTGTTCTCAATGAAATTTGTGAAACAGAGATTTAAGAAAGGGGGAAAATGTCAACTTTAAAAAAAAAATAAAAAACATTTCTCATTATTTCTGTTCAAACAAAGCGCTGTTTGAACTTACTTTTCTTCAAACAATGTACCTTTGTACAAATCGTTTTTTAAAAAATGGGTTTCATAATACCGTATTTATTGGCGTATAGCATGTACTTTTTCTTCCCTAAAATAGGGGGCAAATCATGTGTACGTGTTATACGCCGATATAATGTTAATTTTTTTTTCCTGAAATTTCCTTCTTAAATTGAGGTGCGTGTTATAAACGGGGGCGTATTATACGCAGGGGCGTGATATACGCCAATAAATACAGTAATTTCTGGATTATTTCCTTATTTTGAAGGGCACGTACATGAATCTTATGATTCATCCCTTCTTACTTTGTTGGTGAAATACCAAAATAAATGTATGCATCAACTTTTATTCCTGCAGACACTTGTTAACATTTTTCACTGTTGATCAAAAGAAATCAAGTGCACTATCAAAATCTTTTTTTTAAGAATGAGTTATGAGTCAACATTTAAATCTTTGTACCATAATATTACTGTAACACATCTACTCTGACATGGCGTGGGATCTTATTTCTTATGCTGTGGGTTATGTCAGTAGTATGGTTACTTATGTTAATACTTCAGGATGCCGACTAAGTCTTCTTCATTCTTTCACTTATTATCCAGGCACGTAAAGAAGAATACTCAA
>CAXITT010000482.1:74656-91276 GCA_964033795.1 Lymnaea stagnalis
TCTCTTAGACACTGAACAAGCTGGTTGTTTACATAAGAAGGAAAAAATTGTAAACTTCCTTCACTGTGACATGCGCTAGCTAAAGTTTCATGTGGTTTGGTGTTTTGTCTACTGTTAGTCTGATTGGAATTATATCTTTGATTTTTATATGGTTGTCTACTCCTATTTGTACTGTTGTATCTAATTGGACTACTGTTGGGTGATGTTCTCTGATAGTATTGTTGTGAATGTCCTAAATCTCTATGTAATTTCCTACACTCATATTTTTTGTGACCTGGAATGCCACAGTAGAAACATTTGTTGTTGTTTGAGTAATTAGTATATGGTGTCTGGTAATTGTTTTGATAATTTTTCTGAAATTTATTGTTTTGCCATCTGGCAGGTAGGCTGTGGTATCTTCTGTTTTGATATGTGTTTTGTTTTTGACTGTCCCTATCACTGGGTGTGTTTCTAATAGAGGCTAGTGTGCTGTTTCTATTATCTAGCTCTTCATTGGGGTGAGCATCTTTAAATGTTGTGATTGAGTCAACTAAATCACGTTCATTTTTAATTTTTCTCTCTTTAAGGAAAGAAAATAAAGAGACTGATGCATTTCTTAATATTTTGTCTATAATAAACATATCTAGTAAGGCTTTGGGATCATTTAGGTCAATTTCAGTGAGTTCAAGCCATTTGACAAGATTGTCTCTAATATTAAATATAGTGGTGTTGGGGTCTATTTCTCTCTCTAGTCTTATGTTGTGAAAATTTTTTCTATAAATGTCTTCTGTGTTTCCATAGAACTTTAACAAAACTTTCTTTATATAGGTATAATTATTCTTTTGTTCTTCACTAAGTGAATTGATAATGCTTAGGCTTTTCCCTGATAATCTGCTCAATAAAATATTAGCCCAAGTCTCTTCTCTATAATTGTAAGACTGACAGATGCCCTCAAATTGTGACAAATAACTAATAATTTCCTCTTTATGTTCATTAAATTCTCTAAATTTGGGTTTATATGTGCTATTGGTTTCTCTATTGCTTGTTGATGGTGTATGCTGTCCTGATTCTATTCTAGCTCTTTCTAGTTTTAGCTCTTCCTCTCTTAATTTCATTTCTTGTTCTTTTAATTTCAGTTCTTCTATTTGTTTAAGGTCACTTCTCTCTAACATTCTAGCTTCTCGGTCTTTGTCTTTGTCTTGTCGGTCTTTGTCTTGTCTGTCCCTAATTTTGTCCATCTCCCTAGTTACAAAGTCCCTTAACCCCTCCTGTTTTATGCCAAGCTTCTCGGCTACTTCTAATAGTTCTAAGTACTCTGCCATATTGAATTATGTGTTTGAGTAACTAAAATAATATGTTGGTATGTATAAGTATGTCAGTTATTTCTTATTGAGTTATCAATTAAAATAGTTCACAATATTTCATATATTTATATGTTAATGAATGTATACACAAATGCAAGTTGATACATGAATTATAATTTATAAATAAGTGTAAGAAAAATTTAAAATAATTAAATTGTCTACTTCACAACATAAATACAGATATGTAGACGTTTACATGAATACGAATGAGACAACAAATACAAAAGTACTGTGCAGTTTAATTACATATATATATATATATATATATATATATATATATTTGGTACTAACGTGTAAAATGTTGATATAAATTATTCTAATCTAAATTTGAAAATATTCATACAGGAAATGGCTATGGGTTCATAAAGATCGTTGAACGTCTTATTAGAGGAAAATGGTCACCTAATACTAATGAAATACTTCATGTCACACAGTAAGTTTATTTTAAAGGTAATCTGTGGAAAAGGTTTTTGAATGTATCCTCATTAGGTTGTATTCTTAAATGGTTTTTGGCTGTATAAAGCAGCTATTATCACACTTAATAAATAATGCTAAAATATTATCCCTATAAACAAGATATGGCTGCATTATGTAAAAATTCTGTGTCAAAATTTTACATTCATTCAATCTTACAATAACTCCACTTAAAAATAATATACCAGGTATTCTTGGATTTTAATGTTCTCCCAAATAAAAAAAGAGAAGAAATACTTACTAGGATAGATTTCTCAAATTTTTGGTCAACACTAAGAAAGTTTCATCAAATATTAAGGCACTCTCACATAGTCTGACTAAGAAGTTTAACAAATCTTTAAAGTCTAACAGTAAATTTAAGTGACCCTTAAAGTACAGCAATGCAGATTTTGTTTAATAACAAATATTTAACTTTGTTTTCCCCAGCTTTGCCAAATCAGCAATGTATGCCAGTTTAGCCTTCCTGCTTCATAACACTAAAGTAATCCAAGTCCCTATTGAACTCCTCTATCTGGGAATAATAATTGTCTTTGTTGTGTTGAGAATTCTGATTATTGTGGGAGGCATTGCTGATCCTTTGGAGTTACTCGAAAAGCCTGTCTGCCTATTGCTGTTTGGCAGTGGTGCTGTTGACACAGGCAAGGAGAAGAAAGAAAAGAAAGAAAATGAAGAGAAAGAGAAAAAGATGAAGTAGACAACACCAGCTTTTTTTAGTATGAGGGATAGCTTCCAATTAACGTGCTGTAACTATAATTTGAATAGGCTCTAGTGATATGGAAAAAAAATATGTAGATTATTTTTTGACAGATTGTATATTTGTTTTTAGTTAATGAAGAATAAAATATTAATCACATTATATTCTTCCAAAAATACTCTTAAAATTTCAATGTGTATCAGGTGCTTTGTTATTGTGATTTAATTTTTTTATTATATATTAATGAATTCACCAAGTGAATGTTCATTATGTTCTATTAAAGGTACAAGGTGATCATTTACAAATTTTTGTATTTATATACCCAATTTTAAATCTACTAAATGTAAAGTAACTGTAATTGAAATGTGAGCATACTTAAAATCAAGTTAGCAAGTATAATAGTGTAAAACATGATTTTTTTAAAAGAATAATTTCCTATTTCATTTTAAACTGTGTTATGATAAATATAATTTAAATTAAAAAGCTCAAGTATTTAAGATATCCATATGCATGATATCAATAATATATATTTTGATGATATTTTTTAAAAATATTACATTATTACCCTTTTTTAAAACTTTAAGTGGACCAAGAATTATTTAGTATTGGAACTTTTTTATGTCCTGTTTTGATGTGACTTTTCAAATGTAAATTTCTTTCATTTTGATGTTGGTTTGAATTACATCATCATATAATCAGAATTTAAATCTATCAGTCCTGTGGTGACGTGAAAATTGTTCAATAAGTGTTTGGCACTGAATCTTTTATTTTTAATTTTTAGTACTATTTAAGTAATCTAGGTTTCATTTACCAAGCAAATAAATATCTTTAATTGATTCTGATTCAGCATTACTAATCAATAATGAATCTTTAATAGTACTTATTTTCATCAAAAGGGGAATATAATCAATATTTAATTTTGTTTTTGAGACCTACAGAATAAAGTAGAAAAAAAGTTTTGTGTGAAGCTGTGAATAGTGAGACAAGGTATGTGGAAGATTGAAATGTAAAGACAGTAAGACAGGACAGTAAAGAAAAGAACCTTTCGGCTAAGATATACCTTGTGAAAGAGTGTTTGTGGTGGCATGTAAATAATTAGTAACGTCTAGTCCATTTTAGCCTGTTATTCATCTAATTAATCAGTTACTTTGAACTTTTGGAAAATGTTTACGTAATATCATGATTGCTATTACTGTGAAGTATAAATAATATATTTTCATTAAGTTTTGAATGATTTTGTTTTTCTTCTATAAATTTAGAAAAGCCAGTACACAATTTCTCATAAATATTCAAATTAACCTCCAGTCATTATATTTCACACCTTGGAGATGTGTTATCAAATAAAAGTTTATGTAGCCATGAGAAAAACCTTATGGATTAGGATTGAATTAAAGCCAACTTATCATCAAATATTATTGTATGAGTGAAGTGGACCCCCCCCCCCCCCCCCCCCCCCCGTTTAGTTTTAGTACTTGTCAATGGGTATGAAAATATCTTGATAGCCTACCACTATGTCTCATGGTGATGTCCTTACAGGTTCAAATGCAACACAATTTAGCCTTGAGGACTGGAGGCTCCTGTTGACAGTTGTGCTTTTTATATAAATCCCTTTATGGGAGCCTGCTATCAGGAATGATTCTGGGGGATTGAGCTGATCACTACTACCTTGATCAATGTGATGGTTGGCTACGCCCAAAAGGTTTAACAGATAAACAAACCTTAAAACGAATTCTTTCAAATATTTAGGCACTTTATTTCCTGAACAGGATGAACACAAAATACAAGCAAATGTTCATAAAAATGCCAAAAAGCAAATAATTTTTGAAAATACCACTACAGTAAAAAAAAAAAAAAAAAAAAAAAAAAAAAAAAAAAAAATTACAAAAAAAAAAAAAAAAAAAAAAAAAAAAAAAAAAAAAAAAAACAAATTATAAAAAAAAAGAAAAAAAAGAAAAAATTTTTGAAAAAACAAATAAAAAAAAAAAAAAAAAAAAAAAGAGATTCAGATCAGGACGGGGGAGCAAATACAATACAGTATCTAAGTATTACAAATTCCAAGTAAATAAATGCAAACTGGGAGGGATTTAAAAAGGTTTTTCTTTAAAGCTTACATTGCAGTGAAAGATCACACAAAGCGATATGTAAATTGAGTTTATGAGAAAACCAGTGATCAACTCTTAAATCATCTCTTAACTGCTAAACAATGCTCCTATCTGAAACAATGTTTTATAACATGTACCTTCAAGTACGGTACTTCAAGAAAATCAAGTGGTGTGTGATTAGCTTAAGTCTAACATATAAAGAAAATTCATAGAATGTTTTCTTATTGATGACAGCTAAAACAAGCAGACCTTTTTTTCATTCTCATAAGAAGCATTATCTTAAAACTGAAAGAAAAATGGCCACAGTAGGAGAAAAAAAATGAAAGCATTAGGCCAAAATAGAGCCATAACTAATGGGACAAGCTCTACAAATTCAGACATCTCAACAGATAAATACACTTAAAACATTTATCATCAAAACTTTGTGCTACTGGCACATTTCATATTTTCTAAAAATAAAATAAAAAATTAATTTTGTCAAATGCTTTAGAAGGCCAAATCAGTTGCAGTGCAGCAGCTGGTTATGCTTTTTGTTAACCAATAATTCCACAGTCTGTTCATTAACTGCACTAAGAATACCTCTTTAAAGAGATTTGAAAAAAACCAATACAAGTTCAACAAATGTATAACATTTCTAAGAACAACAAAGTTTCTCCCACCCATTCTTGGCCACACTAGTTTTAAGGTTAAATTTACATCTAAAGAACATGATATAATTATAAATTATTATGCAGGGGTATGTTTACAGTGGAATGTGGCCAAAGGAAACTGAAGGGGTGCAAGAACATAAAATTGAATGTGCCCACTCAAAAATACTTCAGACGTTGAAAACAGAAAACATGCTTGATTCAAAACAGAAAATATAAATAACTAAAAGAATAAATCACACATTGGGTACAACATACATTTTTAAAAAGATGAAAAAATGAAATAATACTATCTTATGTTTGTTAATTTAAAACATTCAAGTTTATTGGAATACTCATTATTCATGAAAAAAATCATTTAAAATAAATAAAATGAGTTCAAAATGGCATTTAATATCAAGAAATCATATCATGTATTGAGTTACAACATTTTTTATCTTATCTGTCTATATATAAATTACAAAATGATATGCTTAGTATTACTTAAATAGAAGTCACTGGGATACAATGACATGTTCTTTCATAAAATTTATAACCAATTAACCACAGGGCTTTAGCAAGACTCGTCTTTTGTAGTCTAATTACTTTATTTTTAATACATAGACACAAGTCCTTTTCCAACAAAACAATAATACAACTTGACAAAAAGTTATCCACAAATAATCATCAGAATGACTTGGATAAGAAAAACAGTAATCATTTAAAAAAGGTACACAAAAATATGTTTTCAGGGTAGATTAAACGGTAGAAAAAAATGTTGCTATTTTTTATGCATTGTAATCACCATTTACGTTTTAAAAAAATACCTTTTGATCATTTATCCAGTTTGATCCTAAATAAGAACCTGTGGGATCTTATTGAGTTATAATTCAACATTAGTATTTATTATCTAATAATAAATATGTGTGAGAGATTGAAAGTTTGGTTAAAAAAATAAGTTCAAAACTCAAAACAGCATTAAAAATAAGTTATCAATGATCAATTTTTATTTTATTGTTACCGTATTCATCATGATTTGATCTTTGTAAATTTATAAAACAATGAGGACTGATATTTTTTTTGATCATAACTCCATGTTTTAAAAAACAGTAAAAAAAAATTTTTGTAACAAAAAATGTATAACAGCTTGAGAGCAGAAACACTTCTGAGACTCAGAAAAATCTTTTGATAGAGAGTATATTTACACAACTAAAAGATCTCAAATGGTAACACTTCAAATAAAGAGTCATGGATTTTAATTGAAAAAAAAAACTGTCAATTCTACTATTAGATTATACAACAATAAAAATTGCTAGATGATTTTAATACTTAAAATCTGTCTATAAAAATAACTTCTCAACACACGATGCACTCAACATTCATGATTCTCTTACTCTTATATAAGTTTTTTTCACTCGAAATAGGAACACATTTAAAAGCTCAGGTTCAATCAAAGATTATATGCATGGAATATAAGTACAGGGTAAGTTTACAAAGCAGCTCCAAATGAAAACTCTCTCTGAAATGACTAGCTGGAGTTGGCTGCCTCAAGGAAATAAATAAATGATTCACCATCTAAATACTGTTAGTATGAGTAGATGTTTTATCAAATGTTTGGTATTGTGACGAAACTATTTAAATGAACACAAGCTATAAAACATACAGTACCGGTATTCTATGTTTAAGCAAAGATTAAAATTAGTAACCAATTTGATTAGGTTCCTCTGTGTATCATAGTTAAAATCAATTACATTACTTTACCAATTGTAATAGCCCAATTGTGGTGTTTTTAATATTGAGGAAATATCAAGCCTAAATTCGATTGCAGGATGTCAGTCAAGTTAATCTTTCTTCTTCTCCTCTTTCGACTTGATAACATCATTCCTTGGGTCTTTATTTTCATCTTCCTTGGCTGGTTCTTTAATGGCAGCTCTACGAAGAGCATCCCACATACCTCCCATAAAGATTGCACAGAAAAGGTTCTCAAGCGGTACAAATGGGTCATGAATTCCTAACACGACAGAGGAGATCTTGAAATAGACAAAGAAGAGGACTACACCAAAATAAATAAGAGGATGAGGCACGGCAATCAGGTTTAGGCGCTCACATAGGAAAATGATTGAGGCTACCAAGCTGGCCTTTGTAGCACTGAAAGAGAAAAGAAAATGCATTTCATTAAAATTACCAACTTCATTTCTTTCAGTTCAACTTGTAACAATGTCAATAAAGACAGTTTTTGCTGTACCAACACTTGTAACAAAATGACACACCCATCCTAAAAGATAATACATGGTTCCATTTTTCTTCCAAAAATGCTGTTCACCATGCAGTTAATAGTTAAATACGTTTTAGAGTTTAAAAACAAAAATTACTTTTTAAAAAAACACATAATATGGTTATAGCATGACATTACTGACAATAGAGCGCACAACTTTAATCTAGACACCAAGCTAAATGTTATATAAAGTTAAAATAAAAATAAGTTGACATAACATGTCTATAAAAAAACTATTGTTTATATTATTTTAATGTATTTAATAGTCTTATATGGTCATGAAGGTTACAGTAAATTGTTATAAAGTAATGGTGAGTTCCTATACTGTTTTGTAAGATGTTTAAAAACCAGCAATATGAAACAAATGACCCTTAATTTATGGTGTTATAAACACACAAAAATCCAGATTAGTCTGTAATAATCAGCTTATAAAAATAAATATTGAAAGTGGAATAGTACAGAGACAATTTGTACCTTTAATATCTTAGTTACGATTTTGTACTTACAATGATGGCTGAAGAATCTCATTATTGCCTGGTACCCAAATACCTCTCACAAGTCTATCAAAATTCTTCATTACTCCACTTCCAGCTCCTGTAAAAGATTTAATTTCATTAATTTAAAATCTAATAGTAAACATTGAACCATTTCATACAGATAACTTATGTTTAATAAGTATTTCTATTATTTAACTTTTTTGGGTCACAAAATAAAAATATTTGAAATGTCATAACAGACTGTTATTTTCGTGGCATCAGTCTGTCTTGAGAGATGATGGCGAAGCTTCCTTCGTTCACCTCAATGAGTGATTTTTGAGCACTGTCCTGGAGTGACAGTTTCATCTGGTTCATGTATCGCAACTTTATAACACGCTGTAAAGTAGATACATTTTGGCCCTTTCTGTGTGGTTTGGGTTGTTCCAGAACACTTCTTCAAACTAGCTACAAATGCTGCTGCTTTTGCATTTCTTCTTCTTCTCTTTTTCTTATTTGAGGGCCCATGATTAATTTGTTGATCATTCTGGCTCCTCGTTTAAATTCAAAGTTTGCCTACTCTTAGATGGGTTGTTGTCCAAGGCTAACGAGTCCCATCCACCCGGGGTGCTGGGGATGTTGGCTTTGGTGGGGATTGAACTCCAACCACCTGCTAATTGGTTTGAGACAGTTTAGACCGCTCGGCCGCCCAGCACGTCTACATTTCAAGATGTATGAAGTTCTCAAATACTGCCAGGTTGTACCCCTAGATGGGGGATAAGAGTGACTTGGTCTCCTACAGGGTGATAGTCCAAATACCTTACAGGTCTGAGAAGGGTAACATACAATCTGCTGTAGTCCATTTGCTGGGTTAATGTTCAGGCTGCATTGTCAATTGAAATAAAAATATTTCAAGTTACTGATTAAACATAAAATAATGCTTCTTTAATCTTCAGAATTGACTTATGATGGATTAGCTTGAAAGTTTGAAAAGATTTAACACAAAAAAAATCCACATACCTTTCACAGTGCCGACAATGACAACAATAAGATAGGAGCTAGGATATAATTTTGCAGCCACTAATACTCCATGGTAAACTTTGTGAGCCCTCTGGGTTTCTTTGAGTATACAGATAATAAGTTTTATTGGCAGGAACTTGCTCAGTTTGTAAATCAAATCAAATGGAGAGTAGTTAACCAAATACCTGAAACAAAGAAGTATTTATCCAGTTAGCACAAATTTGGAGCAATCATTTAGAAAAATAAAAGATAAAATAAAAGTATTCTAAGGAACAAATTGTTTTCAGTGTTGTCAAGTGACAATAATAGTTCAGTGTGATGATAAAAACTAGGCTTGATATCTTTCAATAAACACAGTTAGCTTTCAAAGATTAAATCTATCATCACATTCCTGTCAGACAACAGTAAATTAAACTTTGACACACCACTATTTAAAACAAAAGTAAATTTAGAGATAATATCTAAAAATTAAAAATCAAAAGTGTAAAATAAATGCATCACTGCTTACCAAACTGCTGTTGCAGTTAATATGCTCAAGTGATCTTTGAACGGTGTTATCACTGGCTCTCCTAATAAAAAATTAGCAATGATGCTTCCTGCAAAGCATATTAACATTGAAGAGAGCCAGCTGGACAAGGGATGTTTTCTTGAAAATGGCTGTGATGGACTTCCTTGGCCTAAAAAAAATTATGATCAAGAGCATTTACATTTAATTTAAATCAAATTAAAGGTTCTTTCAATAAAATAACACAGTTGTACTGGGGAATTGGGATACACTGGGAGCAGACAATTTTTCAAAATCATCCAAACAGTGGCAACTTGACACCAGAAATTCAGCTGTGAACTGATTAACAAAATACTGTAAGGGTCATCCATATTACAAAACATTATCTCTAAAATATTTTTGGTTGTCTGTCATTTTTTTCTCTCTACCATTAGGTATTTGACTGGGTGTTCAATGAAGAACATAGCAATAGCAGTAATAACATTTTATATAACTTTCATTCAGAATTGAATTATCTATTACAGTCGCACCCGTTTATCTCAACCTCGTTTAACTTGCCAACCATGTTATGTCGACATTTTTGAAGCGGAACCGACAAGTCTCTCTTTGTCTAAGCATTTTCTCCTCGGTTATGTCGATTCTTTTTGTTATGTCGCAGAACCCTAACATCTTGAGCACAAATGGCTGCCAAATTTACCACATAACCTCGGTTATCTCGATCCCCATGACCAATCGCCGGCTTTTGAAAATTATATACAACAGAAATGTGCCTACTTCAAACTTTATTAATTGAAATGAAATAACAATAACGTTGTCCGCGCAATTAACTTGACACAGCAAGAAGCGCAAAGCCTCCAAACAAAAGGTCGCAGTATCTGTTTTATTTAAAGTGAACCCGCTTGTCGCTTAATGTAGGCTTTCACGCATTCTTACGGGTTGATTTATTTTTAAAAACCCAGAATCCGTATTTGAATAAACTGAACTGGCGAATTTGGAGCGAGAGAAAAGAAAAACTCCAGAATCCTGAGCAGAAAAATATTTACCTCACGAATCCCGAATATTTCGGAAAAGTGGCACCCAACATGTGCCTTGTGTTGTTAGCACACATGTATGTACATTTTTATAACATGCCGATCGCTTCAAACAAATCCTGGTAACGCTATTGTGTAAAAAAAACTCCAAACATCACATGCATGTACATCTCATTTATAAACGCACATCGTGTATTTAAAGAAATTTCAAGCACATGTTAATATATTGCCGCCATATTGGTTTTGGTTTATCTCTATTATTGGTATCTCGACGCTTCTTGGCAAACTCGAGGCCGTCGACATAACGGGGTTCTACTGTATTGAAAACAATTATCAAGATCATATTTAATTATGGTTTGATGTCAAGCCAAAAGAATTACCTTTTTTGTTTACTAAATTTAAACAAAAATGTGACCATACCAAAACAGGTAGAAGCAAAAAAAAAAAGTACTGAGACCTAAGTAAAAATCTTTATTAATTCTATCAAAGGTACAACACATAAAAAATTTCAAGCAAATTTTACCAACATTTGTATCATGCTACTTTTAAAATTTAAAAAATTGACTAAGTTATGTTGAATTGACCAGGGCCAGAAGTTATCTTTGGTCCTAACTTTATTGGTCAGATGTTAGCTACATGTCATTTGTATTCTCCATTGGCATGTCACATCATTCATAATGAATTAGAAACAATGCCCTGCCTCTCATTGTTTTCAGACGTGATAAAAATCTGAGAGACCTCCTTGTGTGAAATCGCATCAATGCTGCCCCCTCTCCCACTTTAAGACCAAGCCGTTGCAATACTTGCCCGTCCAGACTCAACACATTCTCTTCCTTAAGGGCAGTTTTCAGATAAGGGACAGTTTACTTTGTACCAGCCGCAATGTTGTCTACACCACTGTTTAAACCCGCTGCCAGATGTAGTACATAGGGGAGACAGGATTGACTTTCTGACAAATGTAATAAGCACTTCCGTAACATTACGCAAGATAAACAGTGTTCCGTCTCTAAACAATTCAATAGAAGCAACCACAAGGGCTCAGCGGATTATATAATTAGTGTGATTGGTGACCAACACAAATTCACCCAGCCAGGTGAATTTGGAAAACAAGCTGATCTAGACTTATGGAATATTGATACCACATGGCGCGAATGTCATGTTTTCACTCACATGTATTGTTGAGCCTTTGCTCCGCCCCGCCACATTACAACCAATCGCAGTGGTCTAACTTCTTAAATTCTTCAAATTTTTCTTCATGTTTATTATGATATCCACTCTGTGCTCCATTTTTCATTATTATCAAAAATTCCTCCTATGGCTCTTTTGAAGTCATTAATTGTTTTTGGCATTGTGTTATTTCTAAGGGCCCTGAATCTATTATTTAGGGCAGGCCTGCACAACATACGGCCCGCGGGCCACATGTGGCCCGACAGCACCCATTTTGCGACCCGCAAAGCAAGGAAATATTCTTTATTCTTATTTTATTAATGGCTTTCCCCTCATGTCTTATTATCTTTTGGCCCGCAAAAGTTTTTCATTAAGTATTACGGCCCGCCTTACATTTTGAGTTGTGCAGGCCTGATTTAGGGCATTAAAAAAAATCTTGACATAGCTTGTTGTGCCTCATCTTTGATTTGAGATTACAGTTTTAGCTTTGCCACTGAAATGTTTTGGTCACTCTCAATATTAGCATGACACATAACTTTGACAACCTGCAGAGGGCTCTTCGATTTTTATGTGATAAACCTGGCTTTTGGATGCTGTTATAGGCCAAAAAGATGCCACTGATGACAGGTTGATTTCTAAAATAAGATACAGCCCTGCTAATCAGTTTTTTTCTAATTATTGCATTTTATATTTTATCTCCTAAGGCTAAGCTAAGCTTTCCTAAAAGCATGGTAATGAACTTGGCCACTACATTTTAAACCACTTATTAGGCTTAGACCTTTATAGTTTATACCATAAATTATATGATGTCACAACAATACAGCTTTAATGAGGTAATTAAGACAATTTGGACTTTGGTGGTTGTTTTTTTTAAATTGAAGAACAAACTGATTCAGGCATTAATGTAATGTTCTCCTTTACTTGCTAAACCTTTTCTTCGACCACTACTTGTTATGAACAATCACAGTAAAATTACCTTTCCTCTCATCCGTCCCCTTTTGTTAATACTGTTTGTTCACAGATTCCTGAAGAAGGCATCTTGGGACATGATTGTTGTGTCCTCTTTTCAGGTTTTCCCAAACTTTGTTTAGCATATTTCCCCACACCTTACTGCAGACTCTCCCCATTATTGTTAACATTTTTATAGTTATTAGTCTTAGTTTTATTTATATTGATTAAAAATTAATTTTGAGTTGAAGTTACATTATTTTTTTTTAGTAGTTTAAAGTTTAAGTTAAAGCAACTCTTATGGCATGACTGAATGAATCAGTGCCACAAGAGACATAGCGAACTGTACACTCAGAGTACACTGTTACTGTTTTGGACGTAGCGTTTACCGTTTAGTCTTAAGCTTAATAAGCCTAGGCCAACTTAGGCCCTAGGCCTAGGTCTAGGGCCTAGGGATGACAATGATGAACATATGAAAAGCTGTTGCGGCAAAGTAATAATAATAATGGTATAATAATTGTAGCCGAATGGAGAATACGCTAAAACATATGCCCATATGATACTTCTAGGCTAGGAAACGCGCTGCTGATGTAACTAAGAATGCACCTGCAATAGCGATCACTACCTTCTCACTCGCTCGCCTCACAACCACGGCCGACAGGACTAACCTTGCTGGGGCACAACATCATCCCGGACAGCAATACACATCAGTATGTAATGCGCTATGTCGAAATAAGGATACATCTTCAGCTTCGTAACCACCGTAGCGATATCCATATACGTCTGGGGATCCATTCTTTTAGATCGTTGTGTTGCACCGTCACAGGTTCCGAAATAAAAATGCTCCAAGTTCCAAATCGCTTCAGTGACCCCAGCCTGGAACCGACACAAATATAAAGTCGACCTGTCGTAGGGCAAGTTGTAGAAAGTATCGCATTTAGAAATAACTTGTACACGATACTATAAAATTAAGAGCACTTTATTTAGTTGAGACCGATTACGATAACTAAAAGTATTGAAGTAACCCACAAGCAATTGCCAGGTATAAGCATAATAAAAGCCAGATAACAGCAGACAAAGCAGTTCTTTATGTGATAGCTAAGGTAGTCTAAACAATACTGCGTCCTAGCCACCCCAGAGTCGGAGTCTTTCACATTAATGACATGAAATCGGTGGTGTCGCTTGCGCCGCTGTTCCTTCACGGAAAACAGAATACATACAAGAGTCCAGTCTTCTATACAAAGATTAACTATTTTTTCACCATTCACTGGACTATTGCTACTTAGCTATAACTGTCAAAACGACGACCCCCCCCCCACTTCCCCGCTCATTTCACCAAGCTCACCCACAACTGTCAACCCCATCCCGTCCAAAAACCGCTCTCCTCTTACACTCCTAGTTCAGGGGTCAGCGAAATTTTATCTTTTATTGACGAGGAAGTGTAAGAAGATCTCTTCGGATCCTGGGCCTGGGGGGGGAAAAGGTGGGGGGGAGGGGGGGAAGGGTTGATTGATTTGTGACTAATTCAAGGTGGCTTATATGATTGATCGAAGCATCTCACAAATAAATTGTATTTTATAAAAACGAATATTAAACGAACAAGACACACTTTTTTCCTTGTCATTTGGGGTAGTTTATTTTATTTAAACTGAAGAATTAAGTTTACAAACATATAGGCCATTCAATTACCTTTCATTGGATACCTCATTTTGTCTTACATCCCCAACAATAAATTTTTAAATAGTTTTTTAATCCCAACCTCTCACTTCTGGTACACGGGTATGAATAGCCACTTCGTTTGTATTTTGTATAATAATTATTAAAGCTTAATAAATACTGTTTTATTTACTCAGATGTTGATTCGCACTTTGTAATTCCCTCCATCACAGTGGCGCCTCATCCAAACCCTTCCACTCAGACCTAACTGATGCATTTCTTTTATATGCTTAGATTCTCAGCATCTGTAGAACAGTTTCCATATCGTCTATGCATGTGAGCATAAGTGTGTCTTTAAGCAGGGGCGTCATTTCAGTTGGGGTTTTTTTCAGGATGGGAAGGCAAAACCAAAACTTGGTCGGCTTGATAAGTTTTTTATTACTGGAGGCGCCACAGCAGTACATAGCAATTTAAATAAAACCTGCAAATTCTGTGGGGGGGGGGGGCGCAAATGCCACACCCTGCCCTACCCAAATGACGTCCCTGTCTTTAAGCCGTCTTCCTCCGGAGTTTTGGTTATGTATTATCTCCATTCCTCTGTCGTTTGGCATTCTTTCTAGATTGGTAGATTGGTTGGAGGCGCTGGAGCCAGAGTTGGAGGCGCTGGAGCCAGAGTTTGTCCTGAGCGTCGTAATCCCCCCCCCCCTTTTTTTTTGCGCTGATATGTGGCATTGCCCACAACTCATGACCACCCTCCCCCCTCAAACCTGATAAAAGAAACTCTGCTTTCCAGCAACGCCGGCCTTTAGGGTGTGTGACATAATTATGCTCTCGCACGGGGCGCCGGGGCCACAAGGGCTCCTGGGGCGCCCAGTAAATATTTAAATTCCCTTAGTTTAAAGTTGAAACTTAAAAATATACCTGCGATCTACCAATGACGGATTCCAGGCTGTCGTCATTGGCGATCCTATCAAATAGAAATGAAATAGTGAACTCCCTGGATATGTCCAACATTGCCGAACAATTTGCTAGTAAGAAGGCATCAGGGGGAAAAATTTCGTAAAGACGTGAAAAGTGAACATAACATGAACTAAAATGAAAAGTGAACTAAGGTCATATGTCTGAGCGGAAATATACATCAGGGTTCTTGAACTCATTTGATACTTAAGAGAGTATGATTAGGCCTACAGGGGATACTCCTTTAACGAAAACGTGCCGATAGTTCCTACCTGAAAGGGGCAGATTATGGACGACCCCAAAGCAGGGCTACCACTCAAATTTTTTTTTAATTCCCAAGATTTGGTCAAATTTTTTTCCAAGATTTCCCAAGATCATAAAAATATTTTAGAGTGAGTTTTGGTCCTGAATGGGGTAGTGAATTCCCATGATCTTGGGAAATTTCCCAAGGTGTGGCAGCCCTGCCCCAAAGGCGTTGTGGCGTTGAGTACCGTAGAAAAACTAAACAGTCCAAATTAATGTGCATGTTAAAATGCGTATGGTTAGCTACATGTATAGCATTAAAACACGTGCTCCATAGCCCACGTCGCAATCGGAAAAAGAGCGGAGCCTTAAAGGGACATGGAAGGGGGCGCCGAACGGGTGCTTCGCACAGGGCGAAAGTTTACCCAAGGCCGGCGTTGTTGCCAGAGACACCATAACTGGTTCAGGGTCTCGGTCTGGTCTTATTGTCTCGACCTTTTCTGATTTGAAAATGAAACGTCTGTGTTAACGTCATAGTGACGCCGGGAAATTAAGGTGTTGTTGGCAGTTGAAAAGTCATAATCCTTATTTGGATCATTATGTCCAGCAAAGAATAAAGGGGTCGTTCGTCGTTCGCAAATTACGTCACGCCCGGGCCCGGGGGGGGGGGGGTTGGTTGAGAATTTGTGAAACTTTGTGACAGGGGGGGGGGGGATAAAAAATTAATTTGTGACGTCACTTTAAAAAAAAAAATTGTTTAAAATATGAATTTTTTTTTAATTTTCAAAAAAACAAACAAACTTTATTCAACTAATTTAAAAAAAAACATTAATTTGAGGTCAACATTGCCTCAGGTATTATAAGTACCGCGAGACTCAGTCGTGCGCACCTTTGGCGCATATCGAAAAATGACACAAAACTGTCTGTAGTCATTTTACATTTGGCTTCACTGGCTTCACAGTTTTCTAAAAATACTAAATCTTAAACCATTATGGGAAAATGTTAAAGAATAAAATAAAATCTTAGTTTAATTCTGAAAATTTTATGTATGTTTCGATTTTTTTTAGGTGCGACGTGACACTAAAATGGGGGGGGGGGGGTAAAAA
>CAXITT010000482.1:91313-103638 GCA_964033795.1 Lymnaea stagnalis
GGGGGGTTTAAAGGGGTATTTTTTGGTTTGACGTTAATTGCGAACGACCCCAAAAAAGAAAAAAAAAAAAAAAAACCCATTGAATCTCCCCGCGGCTTCTACGTCTTAGCTCAGTTTAGTAAGGCGATAAAGCAGTTCAGCAAGTCGTGACCATTCACTAATTCAGTGGTTGGCGAACGGGGGTAAACTAATCCAAATGGCTTGGGTGGAGAGGGGTTGGGGGAGAGTTGGGGAGGGAGGGTTTGGAGAGAGAGGGGTTGGGGAGAGAGGGGTTGGAGGAGAGAGGGGTTGAAGGAGAGTGGGGTTGGGGACGATTTGGTGAGAGAGGGTTGGGGACGAGTTGGGGAGCGAGGGTTGGGGAGAGAGGGTTGGGGAGAGAGGGGTTGGGGGAGAGAGGGTTCGTCTTGTAATTATCATTTTTACCTACCGTATTTTCCGGCGTATAAGACGACTGGGTGTATAAGACGACCCCCTAATTTTCCAGGAAAAATATTGGGTTTGGGATATACTCGCCGTATAAGACTATTGTACCCGGCGTATAAGACGACCCCCAAGTTTTGGCACTATAATTTGGGTCCAGAAAGTCGTCTTATACGAATTGGTTCAACCCAATGCGGTTTTCTCACGGGGCCGCCCCATCCAGACCTCTCCATGGGCCTCATCCGAGTCAGCCTGCTCTGGTGACACACTGGTGACGTGACAACCTGCTCTGGTGACACACTGCTGTCGTGACACACTGCTCTGATGACACACTGGTCTTGTGACACACTGCTGTCGTGACAACCTGCTCTGGTGAAACACTGCTGTCGTGACAACCTGCTCTGGTGACACACTGCTGTCGTGTCACACTGCTCTGGTGGTACACCACTACGGTGACAGGTGACAAACTGCCCTTGAATTGAACTTAGTTGTGTTATAAAACTGACTTGATCGAGCTCCGTGAAATTTACTAATGTGTCATACCCCCAGTGAGGGTGTCTACCCCCTGTGAGGGTGTCCCGGGCACGGTCCACATCCCCACACCCCTCTAATGATGCTACCAGTACTGCTTAAAACGCCAAGAAATGCCAACAATTTCAAAACTGCTCAAGAGGAGACATTCTAAAAGTTGCTGCCTTTTGCAGCAAACATACCTTTGCCAATTTTTCACTCAAATACCATAAACACAAATAATAAAAATCAATTATTTACCCCCATCCACCCAACACCCCCCACTAAATCCAAACTTTCTATGACTTAAAAAAAAACAAACAACCCAAATGTAACATAATTTCTAAAAATAAGTGAACTGTAAAAGATTTTTGTTTCTTTAAAGAAATCTTTTTGTTCCATAATGAGCATTTTATTAATTTACTAGAGTACCTGGCAATGCCACTAAAAGTAAGAAGTGCTTGTGTTTTAATTAAGTTTATTTAAGTGCTGGTACTTTTGGATACACAATTTTTTTGTTTTTGTTTTTCAGTCTGGCGCTTACACGAATAATTCAGAACAATTCGTTGGTGTGCTGACAATTCACCAAAATTTTATCGCAATCAGATGAACTTTATAAGAACGCATACATTCATTTTATATATAGGCCTTACGATTTATCAATTCATTTTGTACTTACTCTATTCTCCGTAAAAAAAAAATAAGTTTGATTTATTATTAAAATAATGGCAGAGTAAAGAACGCAGCTAGCTGATCACAATACCCATGCTGGGAAGCAAATCATCAACAAATGATTTTATAATGCAATTTCACCAAGTTCTATTTGCTTCATTGGTATTGAATAAAATACAAACATAAATCACCAAGACTCTTTATTATTATATATTTATAAATGAACAAACATTTCTCACAGCCAACACAAACATGACACGTAACACAGTGAGGTCAAGAATATGAACATTATCTATTTTGTGCATGTAATGCATTTATTTTCAAAACCATTCTGGCACAAGCTGTATAATTAAAATTATGATTAGAAAAATGAAAATGTTGAAATTAATAGTTTTAAAAAAAGGAGAGAGAGAGAGAGAGAGGGAGAGAGAGAGAGAGAGAGAGAGAGAGGGAGGAAAAAAAGAAAAGAAATATCCATATTTTTTCTCTCTTCTTTTAAAAAATTAATAATGATTGGTAATGATCTATTTAAAACACAGTTTCTGTCTCTGTTTAACAAAAATGACCAATAAAATACAATATCCTGTTTCTGAAACATGATGGTCACAGAAACGATGAGAATCCTTATTTTTAACATAAATTCGTAAGAATGAACAGAATACAATTATTGAAAAGTAAATACCAAAACCTAAGAAATCGGTAATGTAGACCTTAACCTTTGAGAGTAATAATCCTTGAAGAAGAATACAAGTGTCAAACTCCATAACTTTATTGCAATCATTGCTCATGTCACTGGGTGAAACGTTGATAGAAAGTAAATAAATAAACATTCATTGACAAAGGAAGAGGACATAGGCAAATTAGCCTCTGAATGAGACCTTTCCAAAGAAATAAATAGGTATCACTCATGAAAAAGGAAAATTCCCTTTAAATGAGTTAGAGTTTATCATACACAATGATCTATAATCTCAAAAATTCAGAGGATTACGGTAAGCTGTGGACAGGATCTCATAAAATGAAAGTTTCACTTGGATTGTGTGAAATGAGCTCATAGGAAGTGATTAATGGTAGGGCACTGAAAAATAGCATTCAAGCTATTCAATTTATTTAGGGCCAAGAAATTATTTCATAACTTTATTTTCACGGGTTTAATGAAATTGAACGGTAGATTACACTGAATTACACATAGCTTCGAGAATTTTTTTTTGCTTTAATAAATGTTTACAGAAAAAAATAGCATACAAGATTAAGATAACAATTAACTTTGCTGAAACATTCAAACAAATCTCATTTCAAGTGTAACAGAAAGGTGTACAAAATAAATAAATGATGAAGCATGATATTTTAACTTAATGATATGGCTTCATCATATGAATAAGAAAACCTACAGAATAGTCATTTTTTGTTTGTGAAATTTAAAACGTTTGATTAACAAACATATTATAAATGATATTTCTTTAACATAATAAAGTATTTCTTCTCTATATTTCTTTTATCAAATTTCGATGGTTAGTTAATGTATCTTTGAAGTTCCCTAGTGAATATAATTTGTATTTGCTAGTTTCACTAAATATAAACTTTATAGTAACATTCAACTAGGTTCTTGGAGATAAAAGCCGAAACATTGACAAATTAAACACATTAACTTAAATGGGTGACCCGGGGGGGGGGGGGGGGGGGGGGGGTGGTGGTGGTGTGTGTGTGGATTTGTACCAGTTGTAAAACACCAATTAGGATGCTAACCACTTGCGGCAGTATCTGTTATTATGACTGGATTTGATTTTTTAATACTTTGAGATTTGTGTAATAGTTTAAACTTTCTATAAAATGAAAGATTTTTTAAGACTTAAAAACTTAATTTTGTTTTCGGTTATCCACCCAGAGCAACTCCTCTGATCCTGGATAATTGAGAGTTTACTATGTGATCCAAAAATACATTTGAACTATTTAAGGTAGAGAGTTTTTGAAAGAAAAAAAAAATATCTTAACACTTATTAACTTGTATTTAATAGCAGCCTAGAATATTTTAAAGCAAACATAATGTAATAGTCCCCCTTTTTTCTTCTTCCCAAATATAGAATGTGATAATTTTAATATCATTCTGACCAAAAATCATAGTGTAAAAGGAAGCACTGTCTAACCAGTGATAAAAATTCATGATCTACAAATAATGCATATATCTATAAATGAATATATATTATATAACACACATATATGTCAGAAAAGTTGGTAGAACTGACATGAATGTATTTTAATGGTACAAATTACAACAGTTTTAGATTTTAAGGGTCCAATAGGATTTAAATAAAAAGAAGCTTAAAAATGGACAGGACTATCATAAATAAAAATAGGAGCATAAAATGAAGAGAAAAAAAAACAAAAATACATTTTATATTTAGCTCAAATCGACACGTCACATTATTACTTCCACTCTTCTGTTTCCTATCCATTGACATAAGATTTTTTTTTTTGTCATTTATTTCATTTAGACACTCAAAAGGATGATACGCATGAAGAAAGACATGTAATTTATAATATATTTCATATTCTTTGTAACAATGTTAACAGCTAAAGCAACATTAGGTTGGAGGAAACACCAGAGTTGCACATTGAGACATCAACAAAAGTAAGGGAAACTGAGATCATAAATGGATGATGATATAATTAAAAAAAAAACCTTTAAATTCAGCCGTGCTGTTACAAAATAATAAAAAAAAACAAAAAAAACCCAAACATAAACTTCTGACAGAGCAGAGCACAGAACTGCTGATGCGTTATTGAGCATTGCTCTTGTACGCCGACTCATGAGTCCACCTACCCAACTGTTAATGTGGGGGCCCAAAACCGGAGGCCAATCCCACAAACTAATTTAGCAGCAGCGTGCTAAGCCAGGTTCATCGGTTCTTTGAGCGAATTGGCCGTGTAAACCCACCATGCAGGACATATGGAAATCTCAGATGCACAGTAAAACCTTGCTTTAAGCCAAGGTGAATTCCAAGAGAATTTTACTGGATAACCCCAAAACAGCACAACAAATTCTTCATAGGCTAAATAGTGCTTACTTAAAGCCACCCTTTAACAACTGTCAGAAACAATAACACATTTTTTTTTTTACATTTAAAAATCAAACCATCATACAGAATAACAAAATTGTAAAGTATCTTAAACTTATCACAAGGGATTGAGTAATAATTACCCCCAAAGTTGACAAGATCAGTTTCAGATGCCACATGTGCTACAGCACAACTGAAAGGTTTTACTGTATCTGTGTTCTTGCAGTCACTCTCTTGGTCACTGGATCAAGTAAAAAAAAACAACTGATGGGAAACTAAAAACAAAAATAAAATAACCTTACAAATATAAATGAATACTTAATCCACAACTGTTTATAAAGAGTATTAAAGTTGGATTGTGGTCAGATGAGAGAAATGTAGCACACAGAACACTGGGACAACTGTAGATTATGTACAACATCAAGGTCATGCAGCTACAATGTGTGGTGGCTATGATGTTATGAGAAACACAAAACAAGCCTGCACTGCAGGCGTACTGAGAGGAAAAGCAACTGACTAATCCACATCAATAAGAATTTCTCATTTTTAATGACAATAATTTTCATCCCTCTATTAAGTATAACAACATTTGTAATAACCCGGGATGGTCCTTTAATTAATTGAAATAAATGGGTCCAATTTTAAAAATCTTTTTTTTTTGAGATACAATTGCAATGATTTCTTCAGCCTTTTTTCTTAAATGAATTCAACAATGCTCTTCACATAATACCCATCCATTGGACTTCATGAAATGAATATCAGATCAAGATAATTTGACTCCTTCAAAAATGTGATTGGATCAGTAGCCTACCATGTCTGTGATCAGAATGCACAACATATGCCATTTTTATGCAGCTTATACATTTTTCAACAATTGGGTGGAAATTGCAAACAACCTATGAATCCTTTGGTTAAAAAACAACTAATGCCCTAAATCTTTTTTGTTATACTTTGAAGCCATCTCTAGTATATCTCATAGTTTTTCAAATATAATAAAAGAAATTGTCTAGTTTTTTAAAACATTCTTAAGAATAATGAAGAAAGATGTGATCTAACTAAAAATAACACACCCCCCCCCCCCAAAATAACAACAAACCGCACACAACTTTTAAAGTTAATTTATCTAGCACATGACTGTCTGGGAGGTAACATCTGTTCCTTATTGGATGCATTGCACTGGCCAATGATTCCTTCCAATAACGAAGAACAAAAAGTTGCACTGAACTGTCATGGCAATTGTTCTCAGAAATATAAACTAAAAAATTTATAATTTCAGTGCAGTTTTTTTAATTCTGGGCCTCATGCTCTACCTTAAGATCAATTGAAGCCCTTACATAAGCACCAGAGAGTTAGGTAACAAAAAATAATCTCAATTAATTGCTCCAGGAATGTGAGGAAGAAGAAAAAACAAACTATATTTAAAAAAAATAATCTAAATTTGGTTTGGGATCATCATTCAATGACACATCTAAGTACTTAACAAAAAAATAAATAATTACATAACACAGTGAATATATTTTAACAAAATGAATAATTCAAACAAATAACATTTCTTTTTGCTTAATGGTCTTTACAAAAATTAGATTAAACAACACTAAACTGAATTACAGTTGGAATAAAAATAATTAAATAATACAAATAAAATTAAAAACAATCCTATTTTTTTGTTTGTTTATTATTTCTATGATGAACACCTTAAACAGCTTATAGAGATGTATATATAATATACACTGATGATATACAATACTGAAAATTCTTCACAACTTCAATGAAAATAACTTTAAAAAAATAATACAAGAACAAAATTTATTTTGTACATCCATTAGCAAGTGGCACGTTACAATTAAATAAATGTTACCGCTCACTCCTTCCTTGCTTTTCTAAGACTTTATTTAAACCCTTACATATTTCAAAATCTCAGTTTAACTATTTTAACAATAAGTGGTGGCTTATATCAAAATAAGAAATTATTTTTAAGAAAAGCGTTCATATAGATTAAATATGAACAAGCATGAGAAATTAATCATGCCTGCAAGGTAAACGTTTTTTTCCTAAATAATCCAGTTTACAAAATGTTTTGACAATAGTTCTAGATTAAAGTTCATAAAACTTTATATTTACAAAAATCTTGCCAAAAAATGGAAGGACCTGATTTAAATAAATGCACATTCTTGCCGTCTTTAAAAAACCACTTTAAGGTGAAGAGGAGTTTTAGAAACCTTTTTAATCATCACAGTCAGAAGACTCACTTTTCTTAACACATGAAGATGCAGAAGCCAGTTTGAATGGAAATCTAGTATTAAATGTTATTTCCAGTGGGGAAAAAAAGAGTTACATTCAAACATTAAGCGCATGTGCTCCTCAAGGGAAAAATACAATTGTTTAAAAGAGCCCTTTTAAAATTTTAATTTAGGAGTTACAAAGAAAAATCAAATGACGATGAATGGATATGTTAAAAAAGCATAAGGATAAATCACCTTTGCCTTGATAAAATATTAAAAAGGAAACAGTTATGGATAGACACATGCAAAAACTAAAAAGTGTCAGTTTTGATGGCTCCACAAAATTTACGGAGGATAATAATTATAGACTTGTCTATTTGGCTACATGTTATAGTGGTAGTTATTCACAATTTGCAATAATGGACCTGCTTGTTTAGTTTAATAATAATAATAAAAATGCAATCTGGACTTTAGACTAAACAATATAACCCTGTATAGTATGGACATTTATTTTAAAAATAAGGTGAACCCAGTGAACTAAATTGAACCTTAACCCATTTTATTTCCTCCTTAGATGCAATATAAATTACCCACTGAAAGGCAATATTTTTATCTATTGTTCTTGATTAATTTAATGTACTTAGTAAACGTCTATCTAACTAACAGATATAAAGCATAATTTTGTTTAGTTGTTACTCTAGATGTTATTTAAACTGATTTTATTTATTTGAAAATGAAGTATTCAAATGTATTTAACCACTGACCCGAGCCCCAGTTTCTTCTTCAGTTTGATATTTTCATTCTTCTTCTCTTCACTTTTAAAAACTATTAAAAATCCTTTCATGGTGTTTGCTTTTTTACTCTCACGTTCAGAGAATGCATATTTAAAGCTGACCTAAACAAAATTCAACATAAAATCAATGATGCTGAAGTATATTATAAAAAAAATGTACACAATCAGAAAATTGCTAAAAAATAAACACATACTAAGGGTTGGGCATAAAAAGAGTGTACAACAAATCAATAAAGGAAGCCAATGGTAATTCGTGATGATAGCAGATAGTTCAGTTTCTTGACAGAAAATTATCAACACAATACACTTAGTCTAAGTCTACTGAAATTTTTGGTATTTCATGGAATTGCATTACATTAAAAAAAAAAACAACCTTTCAGTAGCCTTTGCTACACAGAGTTTATTTTCTGGTTCAAATTTTTATGTGGATTAGATATAGCAAGACTTAAACGTCATTCTCAGTTTCAATAACATCAGCCTCAGCACTGTCCCTTTCATTAAAATATAATACAGAATACACACAAAAATACAATTGTCTGGTCCAGCAACATAAACCACAGCAGGACCATCGTTGCATTCTCCGTACTTTTCGCTATAACTCTACATCTGTGTCAGTGATCAGGGGCTCAATCTCATGTTTCTTGCCTCCTGACATAAAATAAAAGAAACAGACATTAATACATATTCAGAGCTGTAACGGACTATGTTTTCACATGTAAACAGAGAGGTAGCATGAGTGGACAGTGAGTGTGTTCACCAGGTTTTTCCACGGGGAGAGACAATCAATGTGGATTGTATTTTTGAGAACAAATGTGAACTCCACGTTTTTAGAGAGTAAAATTATGTTTTGTCAGAGCGGTTGTTTTGCACGCTTTGCTGGTAATGAAGTATTGTCAGAAGTGTCAGAACAACGATGTATTACAGAACATTGAGTAACAATGATATATTTTAACATTCGAATCGAACGTCATTACGCCCGAGTATTTGTCAAGTCTGAGAAGAGTCCACGACACACAGAGCAAGCTGACAACGATTGAATTTAGGTCAGTCACGGGAGTCAAAAGTTGAGAGTTCAAACAGCTAACTGGTACACTGTTTCAATTATATAACAGAGGAGTGAATATTCTCGTGGAAGAAACAGCAAGAAATCTATTTTACAGTTATTAGTCAACGAAAGAGATGATCCACACAAAACCAAAAGAAGTCTGATGTCATTACAGATGAGATGTTTTATCAAGACAGCGGAAGTAAGATTTCCCCAGCATAATCTTTACTTATACAAGCCGCACATAGCCTAGTGCGCAATGCAAGTCAAGTAATTCTTCAAGTAATTCTTCAATTACTCACAAGTGCAACAGAACCGGAGAGAAATTAGACAATTTTCAATTATTGGATTATCACAATTACACTATTACGCAAGGTACTTACATTGGAGTATTGCAGCAATTTGTGGTGTAACTTTTCTCATTGGATTATTTTACCCAAGTACACTACCACATAGGATTATCTACTACCTAGAAGGAGCATCTACTACATAGGATTATCGATTACACAGAAATCATAGCGTCACAGAGGAGCAGAGGTGACCAACTACGGATTTCTTTTAAACACTTGGTATTTATGTATTTATGTGTTATGTATTATATATAATTTAAGACTTTAAAAATCTACTTATATCATACTTAATTAGATTAAGTAAATTTTTTACTTTTTCTGTGTAATATAAGTTTAATTTTAGAGTATACTGTAGGGACATCCACGGTGTTATCTTTCCTAGGGAAGTTTTTTTATTAAAACGGTAAAGGTTTCTTCTGGCCCTATTTATAACACTGTAGGATAATTTTGTGTTAGCTGTGAAGTCTAGTTTGTACATTGTCATAACTGTTGTTTTTTAGTAGATCGTGTCATATTTGTGCTATTTGTCTTGTCATTGTTATACATATTGTCAACCTACTGTCATATTTTCTACTATCTTGTGGTCCATAAACTACACAGTACTTTTGTATTTGTTGTCTCATTTGTATTCATGTAAACGTCTACATATCTGTATTTATGTTGTGAAGTAGACAATTTAATTATTTTAAATTTTTCTTACACTTATTTATAACTTATAATTCATGTATCAACTTGCATTTGTGTATACATTCATTAACATGTAGATATATGAAATATCGTAAACTATTTTAATTGATAACCAAAGAATAAGGAGATAACTGATATACTGATACATAACAATATAATTTTAGTTACTCACATTACACATAAAAAATGGCAGAGTACTTGGAATTATTAGAAGTAGGTGAGAAGCTTGGTTTGAAGCAGGAGAAATTAACTGACTTCGTAACTCGAGAAATGGACAAAATACGAGACAGACAGAAAGAAGACAAAGACCGACAAGACAAAGACAAAGACCGAGAAGCTAGAATGTTAGAGAGAAACGATCTTAAACAAATAGAAGAAATGAAATTAAAAGGACAAAAGGAAATAGAAGAACTTAAATTAAGGGAACAAGATATGAAAATAAGAGAGGAAGAGCTAAAACTAGAAAGAGCTAGGATAGAATCAGGACAGCATACTACATCAACAAGCAATAGGGAAACCAACAGTGCATACAAACCTAAATTTAGAGAATTTAATGAACATAAAGAAGAAATTATTAGTTATCTGTCACAATTTGAAGGCATATGTCAGTCTTACAATTATAGAGAAGAGACTTGGGCTAATATTTTATTGAGCAGATTATCAGGGAAAAGCCTAAGCATTATCAATTCACTTAGTGAAGAACAAAAGAATAATTATACATATATAAAGAAAGTTTTGTTAAAGTTCTATGGAAACACAGAAGACATTTATAGAAAAAATTTCCACAACATAAGACTAGATAGAGAAGTAGATCCTAACACCACCATATTCAATATTAGAGACAATCTTGTCAAATGGCTTGAATTAACTGAAATTGACCTAAATGATCCAAAAGCATTACTGGATATGTTTATCATAGACAAAATATTAAGAAATGCATCAGTCACTTTATTTTCATTCCTTAAAGAGAGAAAGATTAAAAATGAGCGTGAGTTAGTTGACTCAATCACAACATTTAAAGATGCTCACCCCAATGAAGAGCTAGACAATAGAAACAGCACACTAGCCTCTATTAGAAACACACCCAGTGATAGGGACAGTCAAAAACAAAACACATATCAAAACAGAAGATACCATAGCCTACCTGCCAGATGGCAAAACAATAAATTTCAGAAAAGTCATCAAAACAATTACCAAACACCATATACTAATTATTCAAACAACAACAAATGTTTCTACTGTGGCATTCCAGGTCACAAAAAATATGAGTGTAGGAAATTACATAGAGATTTAGGACATTCACAACAATACTATCAGAGAACATCACCCAACAGTAGTCCAATTAGATACAACAGTGCAAATAGGAGTAGACAACCATATAAAAATCAAAGATATAATTCCAATCAGACTAACAGTAGACAAAACACCAAACCACATGAAACTTTAGCTAGCGCATGTCACAGTGAAGGAAGTTTACAATTTTTTCCTTCTTATGTAAACAACCAGCTTGTTCAGTGTCTAAGAGACACAGGTTGTACAACAATAGTAGTTGACAAAAAAAATTGATTGACCCTAAAGACCATATATCTGAAAAAACCACAGTCATGTTAGCAAATAACACAAAAGTTGAATGTTATAAGGCAGTAGTGGACATAGACTGTCCATGGTTGACAGGAAAGGTAACGGCAGTACTTATGGACAACCCAGTATGTCAGTTAATAATTGTAAATATTAAAGAAATTCCAGATAATTCCCAAGAACTATTTTTAAATTGGATTGAATCAAAAAATTTAACCAAAGAGTATATAAGTGCAATAACAAGACAACAACATAAAACTAGTCAGACACAGCCTGAAATAGAAGAAAAATTAGACATTCCAAAACAAATATCTAGAGAGGACATAATTAGAATGCAGACAGAAGATAGGCAAATTCAGGACATTAGAAACAAAATTAAGGACAATAACACATTTGACATAATTACAAAAATTAGAGAGAGGATAACGTATGGCATAGAAAATGCTAAAGAAAACACTGATAGGGAGTCTAAAAGACAAAGACACATTAGTCAGACATTCTAAATGAATATACACACGTACGTTCACTCAGTTTTTTGATAAGACACTTGTACATATCAATCTTGTAAATATCAGATTTTAACAAATTGTAAATTTTCTAATGCAAAATTTAAGGTTGTTACATTCATTTTGCAGTGTTTATTATTCATTAAGATGTTAATGTCACTTCACATTATCATACATAAAGATTTTAAGAGGTTGTCATTGGTGATTTTTTACTTTTTTGCCAGGGTAAATGATTCACTATTATGTGTGATATTAACAGTCAAATGCCCTGAATTTCATAATGATGAAATGTTAATGTTACATTTATTTGATTGTTAGATGTGGGATTGAAATTTTCTAAGAGACATTATCATTATTTCAGCATATAATTTTTTGCCAAAAATTTTGTTGCACAAAATTTTTTCAGATGGGTGGGGCATGTAACGGACTATGTTTTCACATGAAAACAGAGAGGTAGCATGAGTGAACAGTGAATTGTGTTGACCATGT
>CAXITT010000482.1:104427-125856 GCA_964033795.1 Lymnaea stagnalis
ACACAAAATCTATCCAATTCCATATGCATTTAGGGAAGAAGTAAAGAAAGAACTAAATCATTTAATACAGACCAACAAGATTAAAAGATCAGATTCACCAATAGCATCACCCATGGTAGTAGTAAAAAAGAAAAATGGCCAGTGCCGTATATGTTGTGACTATAGGGAGTTAAATAAAATCACACAATTAGATGCAGAGCCCATGAGGGACACCAGAGAACTACTGGAAGAAATAGGTTCATCCACATTATTCACCCACTTAGATTTAAACAGAGGATTCTGGCAAATAGGCATGCATCCGGATTCCATGCCTTTGACTGCATTTGCCACAGAGGAAGGCTTGTTCGAATGGACAGTAATGCCATTTGGTTTAGTCAACTCCACCGCAACATTTTCTCGATTCATGCGAATCATGTTAGAAGGCATACCAAATGTAGTACATTTTGTCGATGATATCTGCATTCACACTAAGGATATGAAGACACATTTAGAGACTATAAAAACAGTACTAAACAAATTAAGAGCACATGGAGTTACAATAGCACCAAACAAATTAAAGTTTGCACAAGAGGACATTGAATTTTTAGGATTTAAAGTCGGTAAAAACACAATTCAGCCCACAGAACACAACAGAGGAAAAATACTAAATATAAAAACACCACACACTCAGAAAGAAGTAAAAGCCATTTTAGGTTTGTGCAATTTTTACAGCACTTTTGTTCCAAAATTTTCTGATGTTACACTACCCTTAAGGAAACTAATAAATAAAGATAGCAAAAAACAAATAGTATGGACGGATGAATGCGAAAATACACTGAGAACAATCAAAGAAATTTTCCAAAGTGACAACATATTGTTATCACCCAACTTTAAACAATCTTTCACTCTAGTTACAGACGCCTCCAACATTGGATTAGGAGCTTGCCTTATGCAAGAATACAATCATAAATTAAGACCCATTACCTATTTAAGTAGAGCATTAAGCAGAACTGAAATTAACTACTCAACCATTGAAAAAGAATGCTTAGCAATTGTGTGGGCACTTACAAAACTACAGAAATATCTATTAGGCAGAAAATTTACATTATTGACTGATCACAAGCCATTAATGGCACTGAATAGAAAGAAAATAGCGAATAGTAAAATAAACAGATGGTCGTTGATACTATTAGATTATCAGTATGAGATAAGGACAATAAAAGGAAAAGACAATACAGTAGCTGATTTCCTTTCCAGACACATTGAACATGCAGACAATGACAAAGACACTGACTTAAGACACATTAGTCAGACATTCTAAATGAATATACACACATACGTTCACTCAGTTTTTTGATAAGACACTTGTACATATCAATTTTTGTAAATGAATATCAGATTTTAACCGATTGTAAATTTTCTAATGCAAAATTTAAGATTGTTACATTCATTTTGCAGTGTTTATTATTCATTAAGATGTTAATGTCACTTCACATTATCATACATAAAGATTTTAAGAGGTTGTCATTGGTGATTTTTTAATTTTTTGCCAGGGTAAATTATTCACTATTATGTGTGATATTAACAGTAAAAGACTCTGTATTTCATAATGATGAAATGTTAATGTTGTTACACTGATTTGATTGTTAGATGTGGGATTGAAATTTTCTAAGAGACATTATCATTATTTCAGCATATAATTTTGTGCCAAAAATTTTGTTGCACAAAATTTTTTCAGATGGGTGGGGCATGTAACGGACTATGTTTTCACATGTAAACAGAGAGGTAGCATGAGTGGACAGTGAGTGTGTTCACCAGGTTTTTCCACGGGGAGAGACAATCAATGTGGATTGTATTTTTGAGAACAAATGTGAACTCCACGTTTTTGGAGAGTAAAATTATGTTTTTGTCAGAGCGGTTGTTTTGCACGCTTTGCTGGTAATAAAGTATGAGTTGACTGAGATAGTAGAGAGCTGAGCGCAGAGCAGTAGAGTCAGTCAGTAGCGTGAGAGCTGTGAGATTAGACAGTTGAGCTGAGTTATAGTAGTCTGAGGACGTGTCTTTCTTAATGATGGAATACTATAGATATATATGTGAAATTACATTCATGCAAGGATTATTTATTAATATTATCAATATAAAGTGTGTTCAATAAAGTACTGTGAGTTTTAACTAGAATTGAGCATTCTTCTTTACGTGCCTGAATAATAAGTGAAAGAATGAAGAAGACTGAGTCGGCATCCTGAAGCGTCAATATAAGTAACCATACTACTGACATAACCCACAGCATAAGAAATGACATCCCACGCCATGTCAGAGTAGAAGTGTGTTACAAGAGCTAAAAAGACATACACATTTCACCTAGTGCATTAATACAAGAATTAAAATAAAAAAATATAATTCCCAATGGTACAATATATATCCAAATTGATAGTAAGTTAATTATTTAGAAATTTGGTTACATAATTGTATTCTATTGTAAAATGCAAAAGAAAATTCATCGCAACGGCAAAATGCTGAATGAGCCTATTGCATTAGCAAAATATTGATTTAGGAATATTAAGGGCTAAATTATATTAACATTTATAAGCTACATTTAACTGCATGCCATATAATGTATATCCATTTGTTATTGAAGTCATTCAATTTTACTCATAACCTGTACCAAAATATATACCACCTCAAGTTATATTAATTTATTTTTTAATACTGAAATATATCTTTACATTGTCATGAAAACTTTTTTCTGTGAGTAATGTATTTTTGGAAAAAAAAATTCAAAATTCACAAATTTGTGTTCATAAACAGAACTTAAAATAAAAAAAAAAAAAAGAAAAGAAATTACCTTTACCTTCCTCTTGCAGTTCAAATGCTGCTGCAGCTGCCAACTTTTGTTTTTTGGCTACCCCAGAATGAGGATTTTCAGGCATAAAGGCAGCAACCAGCAGAGCCATAATGACAAGTACAGCCCCAAATGCAAACGGAGGTCCCGGAACTACACTCTAATAAAAGATGTGACAGAAGAAATTAAATTCAAGTATATTATTTTCATCTAAGATTAAATTACTACATCATTACTAGCATCAGACTAAGAGGGGGTGGTGGTGAGTATGCTTAAATTAAGATATGATTGAAAGTTATATACTATTTTCTCCTTTCAGATCAGAAGAAAATAAAAATTAAATTCTAATCAAAATTAAATTTCATAGGCTCACTTGTATAGCACTGTTTGGAGTGTGGTGTGATAAATTGTCACCTTTGTCAGCTGCATGCAGCAGAAGACTATTTTCATTTAGGTCTACATGGAACAAATAGAAAATGAATCCAAACAAAGCAGGGCCAAGTCCATTGCAGAGCCCTCTGATACCCGTTACTACACCCTGAGCAACACCTGCAAACAATCAAATACAACTTTCAACTAAAATAACTATCTTAAACAGAAGTAACACAGCTGAATATATTATTAAAAGGTGCACATTAAAAGAATTATGATGGAACTCATAACAAGGAATTAGTAAATACTGTCTAAATTACAAGGCCTTTATAAAATAGACACACATTATTTCTGATAAAATATAAACACTATTATACCTTGCTGATCAGGACTTGCATGTGCTGAGACAAATGAACTTATAGATGGATAAGCTATACTGGACATGGCTGCCATTGTGCCTGCTAACCAAATAATCCTAGAGAACAGAGCAGTTAAAAACATACTTTTAAAAAATGGAAATCATGATCAAATATGAAGCAACAGTTATTAATAAAACATCTTTCTGAAAGTGCAACTAAATAATTCACTGAAAAAAATTAATTTAAGTACAAGTCAAGAAAAGTAAAACATTAAGATTAAAAATATAAATCAATTATTTTATTTATTTAAAATATTTTTTCTAGTTATGTTCCTTTAAAATTAAAAGATATAGTAGAAATGAAGAAAAAAAAATTAAATACAAATTAAAAAATGTTATAAATGTAAAGAAATAAATTTAAAAAAATGAGTAATGGCAATAGATTAACTAGCTGTTGTGGAGAGTAAGAGAGTAATGCAAGCCACATCTTTTTTTCTTCTTTTTTTACAGAAGTTGCATACAATGTGACAGTATTTTGGTAGTGTCACTAGGGATATGTGGGCAGAGCTATCTTGTGGGCCCTGCAAGCCCACTGGCGGTTAGGAGCCTCAGATTTTAAGAGACCCAAAGTTGTGATGTTGAATGCATATCCTCCACTCTACATAATCTCTGGAGCACACTATCAAAAAACATTTCATAACATCCTCCATGATACAACAAATGTGCATGACAAATGAGTCAATGTCAAATCTGTAAAATTTTGATGGCTACATATCTAAATTTAATGTAAACACAACAGGCAGGTGACAGTATAAAATGAATAAAACAGAGTAGGGTTAAGACTGAAAAAAGAAACGCAACAAAACAACTAACGTGTCGGCTAACAGCCTTCGCCAGCAAACAAAACAACAGAGAAAACGGTATAAAATAAAATATCACTTAGCTTGGACGTAGAATACGTAGGCAGCAAAAGAAATCTCCCACATTTATTTTGCTGCCCACGGATACTACGTCCAAGCTAAGTGATATTTTATTTTATACTGTTTTTTCTGTTGTTTTGTTCGCTGACGAAGGCTTTCTGCCGACACGTTCATTGTTTTGTTGCGTTTCTTTTTTCAGGTTTAACCCTACTCTGTTTTATTCATTTTAAATTGTGCTAACCTGATTGCAGTCTCTCCCCTTATTACTCCAGGTGACAGTAACAACTTACCAGTGCTGTGAAGCAAAACCATAGCAAGTTAGCTGAATAATCTCAAACACTAAACCAAACATAATTGTCTGTTTGTGTCCAATGTATTTCATTAACAGAGCTAAAATCAAAGTCTGAAAAGTACAAGTTTAAAGATTGTTAGTAACCTTCAAAACACTATATGAAAAATAAGAAGATATAAAATGATCCAACTGGTACCATATTATACAATACAAATAGCAGGACAGAAAAAACAAGCAACAAATTACATCTTGAAATATAAATATTTAAAATAATATTGATACTTATCTGAAGATCATTTACATTTCACATATTAGTAATACATCAATATAATTCTCTATGTATGAAAGAAAGTATGGTGAGTACAACAGTGCACAAAATAAAATTCTAGATAACTGGGCCAAATGAGATTCTTAAATATACCGCAAGTGCATTGGTGCATAACATTTTAGTTTGCTTTATGAAACGTCTAAATTTCTTAAAAAGTGTATTACTAGAATGCATCATTTGTTAAGTAACTTTTGTAGATGGGAAGTTCATGCATCTCCATTGTTTGGCACGGCTTATAACTATGAAATATTTTTGTATTGTTATTCATCGGTATTTAATATTTGCTTCACTTACTTGAGCCAAAACAGACAACACTCCAACAACAGCAATATAAGAAGCAACTTCTTCTTTGGAGAAGTCCATTATCTTTGAAATAACAAAATAATAATGAGAATTTAACAATACAGTTTGACAAAAAATGACTAAAATATGGCTATTCTGCAAATTACATAACACAATAAAGAAGATGTAGTGACAAAATAACTAATAAAATGTAAAAACAATCTATCTTATATAATCAAAAAACTTTTCCCTTTATTTGGATCATTAAAGAATCTTATCTTATAAACTTTATTGATACAAATAAAGGGAAATGTTTTTGATTACATTGTACATATTCATTTTCAGCACATAAAAAAACAAACAGTTTTAACCAAGAAAACATTTTATTTAATAACCATTTAAATATGAGACATCTAAAGAATTTCTCTAGCGTAGAAATCAGCCATCACTGAACTCCTTTAGTGACAATAAGGACTTAATTAGTGATCATTTAGATTTTGTAACTGCTGGAGGAGCGCACTAGTAAAGTCATACAGACTGGGGAACGAAATAATTATTATATCTGTCCTAACTTTAAGAGAAAAGATTTGCCCTGATTGAGCTGATCTTAGGTATCTGGGATGAAGAGGGTGGAATGTTATTTTAGTTTCACAATAGCATTTTTTTCAATAGTTTTTCAAGTGAAAGATGTTAAGTTTGTGTGATATTACTAACTTTCTATATTATTCTATTTCATTGATCGGCAAATCGTTGCACGTGATGCAGTCCTTTAGCGAACTGAGTGCAGCTCATCCAAAGTTCGATTTTGACTTTGAAAAACATGGCTCTTGACAATTTCTTGAAAAGAAATTCGGCTCTGAATATTTTTTAATCGTCCCGCTGCTTATCTTTTGACTAATGAGTTTGCCAACCACTGGTATATTTCATTAGTGTTTTATGTCAGGTATATGAATTCCCACACCAGCAGGTAACACTGAAGTTTAGTAGGCTTAAATTGGTGCCATACCAGTTTATTATTAATGGTGACACCTTGGTACTTATACATCTCCACCATTAAGCTCTATACTCCAATGGTGTGATTCCCCCTCCAGAAATTGAAAAAAGTTTCTTTAGTTTATCACCAGCTAAGCTGAAAAGCCATTCAGGTAGCTTTTATGGTGGTACCCATTTAACTTTGTTAAAAAAGACTTACCAATCTTAGATACACAAATATAGATGAATACTCCCCAGCTTCAGGGAGGTAGGAAAGGAATACTGTCACACACAAAAGCAGAATGAGAATATCTTGACCAACTTTTTTAAGGGCCTAGTTAAGAAGAACAAAAGTTTGTGCATTATTTATAGCAGGACAGATAATTTTAATAAGTTGAAAATGATGAACTATTTCATGCAACAAAATTTACTTTAAACTATACAAGTGAAAAGTCAAGAAATCCTATCAATATTTTAATTGTTCAAGAATTATTATAATGCATTTTTAATGTTTTGATTTAACTTAAATAACCTTGCTGCAATAAAATTATAATTCAAACAATGACTTAAAAAAATACTTTAAATATAAAGATTTGTCTTAATAAGCAATATTAATTATTTAACAGTACCAAAAATGGTAGGAATGACAAATAGTTTAGATTGTGTGGCAAAAAGTTCAGACGGCCTGATTTATTTGAAAGTTTAACATTTTTCTTTACCATGAAATGTCTCTGCGATAGTTTCATAAATATATATCTATTTTGAAATTAATTATATTTTTCAAATGTGACGATTTTTAATTTTTTTTTTGTAAATTGAAACCCCCAAAAATTGCAGTATGGTGCTTAAGAAAAACTTAATTTCTGGTGAGCATTAAATTTAGTAAAACTTACTCCAAATGGATCAGCTTTTTCCCATGAGATCTGTGAGCCCCAGCTTGCCGGTCGAAGTTTCTCTGGCAATGATTCTGGCACTAGCACCAATATGAACAGCATATCTAGTATGGCTATGGATGCCGCCAACCAGATGACCACATTCTCACTGTACATATCTTGGAGAAAAGCTCCAATGGCCGGACTGGTGACTAAACTGGCTGCAAATGTTGCAGACACCTGCACAAAAGTAAAATTTTGTATTTATAATTTTTTTTTTCTTCAATTAAAGACATGACAACTACATGTTATGTTCACATAAAAAATATAGATTTTGATACAAAGCTGTTTATTTGAACTCACAAATCATAATTATGTAAGATAAAGTAATCGTCAAAAATCATGGAGCTAATTGTTTATTACACCTACCAGTCCATAAGCTGAACTTCTTTCGTCATCTGTGGTCACATCAGCTACATATGCAAATATTACACTGAATGTTACTGAAAACACCCCTGAGATGGATAGCATAGCAAAGTACCACCTGCGGGATATATTAACAATGAATATTATTTATATAAGTATTCTGCTTTTATAACTTCACCTTTTATTTAAGTCAATTAAAAGTAGTAAATAATAACATTTAAAAATATGTTTAACACCTGCAAGGCTATAATTTAATTTTGTCTGGGATAGCAGTTAATAATAATTGGAACACTTATAATTTAGAGAATGAAATTTTGAATGCAATAGTTAAAATAATATTTGATTGATCAATTTTGATGCAGGTGGTTAAAGAAAAATAAAATGAATTTACCATGGACTTAGTCGCATTAGGGGTATTGGAGCACATGTAAAGCCCACTGTGAGTAGCAGGAAGGGTTTGCGACCCCATACATCAGACAGGGCACCTATTAATGGTGCACTCAGGAATGATAAAAGCCCCTGGAGTGAAAGATTGTTGCATTTATTGTATACATATAAGCATAACATTTTTAATTATTTACCCATTTATCTAATATGTGAATATGTTTGTTTTTAGATGGGTAGATCAATAAAAAGAAAACCAAACAATGGATCAAAACAAAAGATTGGCTGTTTAATGCAATCACATTCTTTAAAAATACAAAAATATGCGTTGTACAATTTTAAGAAAATAAAGTTGATTGCATGATATAAGGGTGGTTGAACATTAGATTAGAATTACAAGTGAAAACTAAATGTTTTTTTCCCCCCCCCCCCCCCCCCCCAAAATCATGTTTATTTTTTGGACTATCGGTCTGATAAATGAAATTTTCAAAATGCTTTAAAATCAAGTGATCTTCAACAAATTTCTCTAGGACCACACTACGAATGGCTCTGCACAAATATTCCCTTATTAAAGGGACTTTCTATTTTTATTCTTTAATCAGAGCCCCAGGCTCTAACTGCAAAAGTGTCCCTCCTCTATCTCATAGCAAGCCTGATGTGGTAAACATGAACAAAATCAATATAAAAAAAAAGTAATAGGTCACTGTGTCCCTGAATGCTCTTCTCTGGACCACCCATGGCAAGTATTGATTTTTTTTTTTAAAACCGATTCTCCATCATTACCATCACATCTTTAATCTAGTCAAGGGTGACATTGGACCAATTTAAAATAAAAAAATTATTTATGAAATCCATGTAAAAAGAATGATGACCATATTGATTTTATTCGAGTATTTCCTTTCAAAATTTATGAAATCCAATGGTCCTCTGACCAAATCTTGATCAAAACTTGAGTTAACATTTGATAGTGGTGGGAAGCATAGAACTGACCACAAGAATAGAAGGGTGTGTGTCATTTGAACAGGTAAATCAAATTTATGTGGCCACAACCTGTATGAGCAGCATGAGATAAGGGGGACAAGTTTTAAAGTGCACTGAATCAGGTTTCACAACAGTGGGAAAAATTGTAAACATTGAAGAGATATTAGAAGTAACTAGATTTGAACAGAAATTAATGACTGAAACTGATGGGGGCCAGAATAAGCTGAAAGAAGGATTTAATAATGAACACAGGAAATAAGACAGACGGCAAAAAGAGAATAAATATGATAGATAAGACACAGCCAAACCAGAGTGGTATACAGTGCCATCCATAAATGACGTCACATATCTAGAGGGGGTAAACAAAAAAAAAAAGGGGGGGGTGAGGGGTGTCTTATGAAGTGACAATGTGTATTGAATTTTGTGAAAAAATTGTGACGACTGGGTGGGGGGGGGGGGTTAAAATATTTACCAAAACAGTGTGACAGACCTGGTTACCCTCAAACTCTTAAAATCATACAATATCATCACAAACTCGTTCCATAAATTATCTTCATAGTAAAAATAATAAACATATAGTATATATAATAGATAAAGTATACACCTCAAAATCGTACAATGTACACCAAAATCGTAAGAGTAAACAGGTCTGGTGTGATGTTATTTATGAATGGTCCTTAAGAGAGTGAGAGACAAGTCGTTGATGATGAACAAGGAGAAAGCCTAGAATCAATGCTATTTTGTCTCAGATGATTGTAGCCACGAGATAAAAATCCTTACAATAGTAAAATCAAAACTTCCTTTTTTTATTTAGTTGATAATGTAGTGTACAAATTTTGTAATCCATGGACGTATTAAACAATCCTTTTCATTTATGATATAAAGTATTCAGTACCTTAACACCTTGAATGAGGCCATTAAAAAGGAAAGTGTGCTTTGGAAATGTGTCATTGAGAACCTGTGAAAAGAAAAATAAGTGTTAATATCTTTTGAATATTAGCAGTGGTTTTCAACCTTTTTTTCTTCTCCTGGGGTTACCCGGCACACTTTTGTATAGATTCGATTCAAATAATAAAATATGGTTTTGTTTTGATTTAGTTGTCAGCATTTAAGTTAAAAATTTCACTACACTTTTCAAGTGTTGTCAAGGCAAATTTGACTGTACAAGATCAATATTTTCTTTTCCAGTCTCATTTATTAATCCCATCACATGCTTTCTAAAGATAAAGTTTGAACTGAACGTAGCACATAAGGGATAGCTATCATGGAATTTTATTCAACTCTTGACAGAGATAATTTGACAAAGTAATTTTTTTCAGATGTAGCAAACCAGAATAGAATGCAGAACTTAAGGTGGTGAGATAATAAATTGAGCAAACATTTCCTTGGTAACTGGGCTTCAGTATGGAGTCTGCCACCATAGAACCTAATGACAGAGGCATTTAAACTCATTTCAAGTCTAACCCTGAAAAATGCATAGACAGAGAAAAAAAGAACTCATGTACATTGATTAGATGACAATGGTTAGTAACCATTTGCACATATGAGATAGATCCTGGGTGAGAAAGATAAGTTTAAAGTTACCATTAGAAAAGATTTCATAGCATTATTTAGGTGTAACAGACAAAACATAGTGCATATTTTATTATATTTGTCATGCATTAATAGTGTTAGGGCCTACAGTAACATGGGAAACAACCTTCAACATTAATCTGGAGAGTGCTCTGTCATTAAGTTCATCCATTAAAAATGAGTTTTTTTCTAAAGGGATAAAATTACACACTGGCACCAGGTGCTTGCCTAGCCACAGATCAATACAAAACTAGGAATGCTCCTGGAATATGTTTGTCAGTAAAAATGAAAGACTAAATACTAAGTTTCCTACTGCATCTACCTATTTTTCTCTCAATGATAGTTTTTAAGTGTAGTTTTAAAGGCTCTGCAAGTATGAAGATTAAAAACGCTCACTTGATTACTTAAATCTATTAATTAAAATGTAAAACAGGGTTGTCATACAAACATTTGTTATGGCCCAAAGAGCCTCTTTACACAAATTAAAATGTCTTTGATGGCTAAATATACCTAAGTGAAAATATATTTGAGATCTTTTATTTGATAAAAAAAAAATAATTTTAGTGTTCATTTAAAAACATTAACTATAGTACTAATGAGGCTAAAAGAAATACTTACACTTATAATGGGTGAGGTTAGCAGTCCCCATGCAAAAAATTCAAGGAAGATAATTATCAGTGCGTGATATAAACTGGCTTGTCCAAGACCAGACTGAAAATATACCATACATGAATTCAACAATAAGTAAATAATAATTTTGAAATGCTCACTTATGTCTTAAATATAAATACATATTTCTATACTGGTTGAGACGATAAGAATATGTTAAGGGAAACAACCTTAAGCTTACACCATTCCTCTTACAATGAAGCTACAGTAGTATTAAATTAGAATGAAATAAAAAGAACAACCTATAAAGAAACACTTCTCACTCAGATTTAGGATAAGATTTGAGGATTTTCTTTGGGCTTTTAGATAAAGTAAATACATAATAAAATGTCTTTCCTTTCCAAACAACTATTAAAGAAGTAATAGCTATAAGGTACATTTATCCCTCACTCCCATACATTTAAATTTGATAATGTCAGGTGAGAGAAGTAAGTATGTTATTTGAAAATTAAATTTTACACAATGTCAGTAATTGAAAATTACACTAAAGTTGTGACAAAATAAGACCTTAATTTTCTTTTTTAATCAATGTAAAAAGAAAGCCAGTAACTTAAGATAAATTTAACACAGGTTATTTCATAATGAGTAATAAAAGTTTAAGAGCTGTCATTTAATTTAATATTCATTTAAATTAATATTCATTTAAAAATTTTGTACATGAAATTTTAATTTAGTTAGAAATCATGCATTAGAAAGCAACATAGAGAGTTTGGGTTTTACTCTTTCAGATTTCCAGAGAATTTTTACCTTTAACCAACGTTTTAAAAAAGTTCCCGTATTTATCTTAACAAAATAATTATCTAAACTTTTATTGGTTTCCCTTTTATAATTATATTAATAAAAATGCTGGTATGTTATCTCAGGAAATTATTTCTATGCCACGATCAAGTGTCAGTCCTGCACATGACATCAATGCAACTAGATAAATGCAATCTCATAAATATGAGACTCAAAAGTAACATGTGCTCCTGAAAGGTAATAAAAATCTTGGGAATGACCAGATGTTGCCACAAAAAATGTGTGAAATAAGAAATACCACCTCTCTTACCCACAGACAATGCAATTTTATTGATCACCACTGACTTGTATGTGTGTTAAGGTCTAAAAATGAATGCCAGTGAATAAAAAATGTATTGGTAAAAGAAAATCAGTCATGTTTGGATTTAGGCATCAAATGATTTTCTTCTTCTTCTGTATTTGTTTGAAAAATGTAATCTAACATCCTTAGTGAAAGGCTGTTGATGGAACACCTGATTGGCCTATTACTCTTAAGAATCTACTGTTAACTCTTACTTTGATTACATTTATATTTATGTTTTAAAATTGTTTAATATTTTCCCTGCTCAAATAAATCTTTACTTCAATGAAAAATACAGACACATTTGTAAAAATTGAAAGCAAATATGCACTGATAATATAAAATAACTGCTTTATTATTTGATTGAAAGTTAAACATTTTTATACTACTTATTAGTGTAGTTAAATTTACCGATTATTGTTAACATTAAATAAAAATTCTATACTGACAAATGAATAGGATTGGAAATTGTTATCAGAATGTTACAAGGAATATTTCTACCTCAAAGTTAAAACTCAGGCGGTTAAAAACATGAATACATTCACTTTAAAACCAGAAGAATTACAGTGGAACCCGATAGGCTAAACAAAAACACATCTGATTTGAACTAATGCTACCTCTAAAAAAAAATGGTATAAAATGATAGTTTAAGATAATTTTGTCATTCATAAGTCTATTGGAAAATTAAAATTAGACACATCTAAACCACTATTTAGAAATTTCAAAATCCTAATGGCCTTTGTGTGAATCTTTCTAAAGCAATTTCCTAATGTTAGATATTTGTTTTTATTTCATGTGTTTACCATATAACAATTAAAATGTTTGAAGCCATTTAATCAAAAGAAGTCTATTTTCTAATTAACAAAAGTAACTACAAAAGTTATCTACTAATGCCAGAAAATCTGGCATAAGTTTGTTCCAAATAAAAAGCTTAAGGGGTTTCCCTAGACTGATAACAATGGGTCATAGCTATGTAATACAGTGAAACCTGGAAATAACAAACCTTCAAATAGCGTTGTCCAATACCAAAGAAATAACTCAGTATTCACTGTACTTTCAACCCTATTGTATTAGTTTATTTTTTAAATGTAAATTCCTTTTATCATAAAAAACCTGACGGAGAGTGTCCTGCTGGAAATTTATGCTATTTTTGTTTTGGAATAAATAGTATCAAATGCTTTAAGGGACAAACTTCAAAAAATGCTACCTTGATGCCTGTAGTTATTTAAAACTCGTAAACGCTTTGTACTATTGACTTAGACAATTTAGTTTTGGTGCAAATCCTTGATTTTACAATAAATTCAATAATTAATCTCACTTGCACTTTGTTTACAGTTAAAAAAAAAACTACATTTGTTTCCTAATAGAGAGACCTATATTTTTATCATAATCTTTGAATCCATACGTTTTTAAATTCTATTATTTGTTTCTTATTTTTTATTGTTTGTTGAAGAAGGCATTACGTCAACACACCCTAGTAACGGTCCCTTCGTTTTGTCAAGCTCAAACATATCTTGTTCCACTATTTATTTGAAAAGAATTTCAATTAAAACACCTATTTGAATACCTTTTTTTCAGTGTATTTATTTGTGCTACGTAGGTTTCACTGTAATTATTATGGAAATAACCATGCAGAAAAATAAATAAATAGTTTTAAGAGCAACAAATCACAGAATTGTAGACAAAACAGAGCAGTCTCATGTGAGCACTAAACACAATATCTATTGATTTACAAAAACATTATTAAAAAAAACAAAAAAAAAAAACCTCCATGTCAGGACAAGAGCAACCTGTATTAAAAAAACTAATTTATATATTTTTGTTTAAAGTCTATGTTTTAAAAGTCATATTGGCTAAGAGTTAATTACTTGAATGATCATGCCAAGTTTATAATTGTGACTCAACTTAAGTTGCTATGGCCCTGATAAACTACTATAATCTTTAAAGAAAGTGAACCCCTCATTTCATACCTTCTGGTCTTTCTCACCCTATTCAAAAAGATAATAAAAATCATACATTTAATAATAGCATATGGGATAGTTATATAAACAAATTTTCTTTAAGGAATATAAAAAGTTATTAAAAATTATCTTTATAGAACAAGTAATAGTCTTTTATCAAACTCAACTGAAATATAAATACTTACACAAATATAACAGAATCATTGTTTACAATTATTTTCCCCATAAAAGTAAATGGCAAAAAAGACAACTTCCATGTTTTTATAATGTAGCAAATTTCCAATTCAATGTAACATTCTTTCTGCATTGTAATAAGTTTCAATTATGTTCACCATAGATTTAGTACAAAAACAAGATTTAGAGTCAATATTGACTTCTGTTTAGTCTGAAATAATATGACCAAGTTTTGATCAAATACATTTTGATAAAACAAATCAAATAAAATGATTCCATGGAACATTTGACTTCACTGTCTACTGAAAGCTGACTAAAAGCCCCAGCTGCTGACTCCATGAAACATATTTTAATATTGAGCAGAACAGCTGTTTAAATACATTATTAGTGTCACTGAAAGCAAATTATCTTTACCGATCAAAAGTGTGAGGAGACAGTTAAGATTGATTGTGTGACCTTTTCTTAGCCATGTGCACTTTTTTTAACACATTCAAATGTACTTTAGGCCCTTATTAAATAAGAATGAATATATTTTATAGACAAACATAATAATATTTAAACTGGATTATCTCAAAATGGGTGACTTCAGTATTTTGACCACTGTCTTCAATTGGTTGTTTTAACTACGAGTCAACAATGGAGAGTGAGAGGAAATATCTTTGATCTAACTTTCAAACAGTTAGGAAAACATTTTTTCTTCAGATACAAAAAATAAACTTAGTTCATTCTGGTAGGTTTTAATATATTTGACTGTGTTAATGTAAATATGGACAATGCAGTGGATTTTGATGCAATTAAGAGGGAAAAAAATAAAATAATTAGGCCAATTACAAAATGGTAAAACAGCTGTTTGAATAAGGTGGTTAAAGGGAACATATTGTTTTTATTCTTTGTTATTTCCTGTTTGCAAACTCACTTTTCTATCTGTATTTTTTTCTCCTAATTTTCTACTCAACTGGTAATAACATCATTCTTAACAACTATAAACATAATTGTGAGGTAATATATTGGAACGTAGCAACTAAGAAACAGATGCTGTTCTCCAAGGCCAAATTAATCATGATTGGTACAATTTAAGTACCCATACTTAGCACTGTTAACAGACAGCATTATCACATGGACTGATATGCCATCAACAGATTTTTACACACATGCATTAGACACAAAAATAGTGTGGCTCATACAAAACAGTATTCTGAATCATGCTCAAATTGGGGTAATATGGGGTAGGATGAACAAGGAATGATTAAATGACACCAAAGGAGTGGTAATCAAAATATTTTTGAGAACCACTGATATAGAAGATAAAAGAAGTATTGCATATAATAAAAATTGTGCACTCTTTAAAAAAAAAAATACCCATTTCTGTAGCAAATGTCATCAATGTGAGTCTACACATTATTTAAGACAAACACACACCAAAGGTAAAAATGTACATGCTAAATAATTTTACTGGTCAAATAACTTTGTGTGCGATATATAGATATATATTGTACTTATTACCAATAATTAAAGGCACCAAAGTTGGTGGAAATATTTATTTCTTTTAAGATGAGTTTCTCTACACCACAATTACACAATTACACTGTAGGTGTAAAATAGTTTTAACCCTCTTAGGGCGGAGCCTTTTCGCGGTGTATGTGCCAAAAAGACGGAGCACTGTTTACGAGCTCGGCACTCGCATTGGAATTTTTTAAAATAAAAAATAAACTATTTCCTTAATATATGTAAAACCATATATATTCTTGTAGGAAATTGAATGAACCAATACAATCTTTATGAATCAACCTGAAATATCACAATTTATGCAAATGAGGTACCCTGATTTGCATAATTTATGCGTGTAAATTTGTTACACCTAGACTAAACATGACTTACTTGTATCGATTGTGCGAATTTTTTGATGGATAAAGCCTAAATAAGTCCTAACAATTATGTTTTTGGGAAGCAAGGCCCACGGAGGCCCTTCAGATACATCTGGCACATAATTCTACTCCTTTTCCATCCCCCCACCCTATTTTTCAGTTGTTACAGACACACTGTAACAGGCCCCCATTTATGACCTAGGGACCTTCTCTTAAGCTGGATGTTACAGAGAAATTTTTCTGCATATCTATTGGTCTCTCTCATAAACATTTGAGTGATATTTAGTGTAAAAAATAGCATAAAGTACTCAAATGGGGTGCTTATGCCTTATTTATAGGACCTATGTTGTCTAAAAATTCATAGGCGGTCATCCCTGCCCAGTTGAGGACCCCTAATACTAGTAATGCTAAACCAACAATTCACAACATTAGCATTTCCCTCAATTTGAAAGGCTTCATTAATTTCCTGGTTGTTTTCATCAGTTTCAGTGTCAAATTCACAGCTAGAACATCAAAATTACTAAGCACAGTTTGATCAGAGTCACTGTCAGACATGTTAGAATTTCACAATATAACTATACACACACACAAAAATTCCTACACACAAATCTAGTTCACCACCAACGAACGCCGCCATTACAATGCCGGGATGTGCAGGAATACGTAAGAATATATTTGATTTGCTGGTACAACGCCAAGCCAGCCAATCGTTCAGCTCAATTTATAGGGCCGATGGTTCAGACTTACGTCTTTCTCGCTAGTCAACCTTGGGCCGATCCGATAGATCGGCCCTTACGTCCCAAGAGGGTTAAAGGAAAATGATTACAAGAAGGTTTATGTTAGTACTTTTAGAAACCAAGAATTATGGTATCCTTCTAAAAAAACTTTAAAAAACTAAAATGACTTCATATTTTAATGATAATGAATAAAATTCAAAGTTGCGTTAATATCAAAAAAAATTAAAAAGAATCAGTTAACCAGTTGTAATAAATATAAACAAAATTTATCAATAAATTTGTGCCTCTCATCTTGACTATAAAGATACTCTCACTGTAATTTAAAACTGATCTATAACTATTCTCAGGAAGTATAACTTTGTGTTTATTATCCTCTTTTTCTTCAAGTCCAATATAATCAATAAATTAAGATTCTGTATTTGTTTAAAATGCATCGAAAAATTAATGCATTCACAAAACGATAAGTATTTAGCTATTAAACTTACCATTGACCAATAAGAGAGCGCTAATCAATATTTTCAGAATAACACTTTACCAATGGCAAATCCCTATCCTTTCCTTTTTTGAGTTACCGGTGTCTAATAAATAATATTATGCAAATGCAAACTTCATATGGCTTTATGCCATTATAATTGGGTTTGTTTAGGGAAACAATAAAAATAAAAGGCTTAGTAGATATAATGGGGTATGGTGAATTGTATCCAGAATAAGCTTTTAAAATTATATTACATATTTTATAGGATGAGATGAGTCACATAGAGTGTTATTACGAAAGAATAAAGATGTGTATAATGAAGTCACATAGTGTTATTGAAAGAATAAAGATGTGTATAATGAACTAGGACTTGTGTTATAAATTCAACAAATCAAAGAAACATGGGGGCTCATTCTCATCAAAAAAGAACAGATGATAAACATCATTCAGTGCTAATATTATAGTTCTAGAAACATGAGGAAAGAAAAGTCTATCAGTCTAACTTTCTAACAGAAAATCTGCAGCACCTCCCACTCCTTTTTTCCCCAATGTGAACTTATAACAATATTTAGCAGTAAATAAATGTAAAAAATGAACCAAAGACTCTCAAGTATGTTTTTGTAATGTTTCGCCAGAAAACACTGATGAGTAGCACTGTCATATAATATAACATTTCATTGTTGATTTGTATGCATCTAAAACCATTCAAAATTAAGTTGATGATTCTAATTACTTTCAATAATATCTAATTAAATCTGAATTTTATGATAAATAATGCATTTAACAGTTAGGTCTTCAATAAATTATTTACTAATAACTTACTCAAACTTAATGCTAATAATGAATAGACTAACATGCTTGACTCATTCAAGTGATCTGTCAATTCACAAAATCAAAAATAATGACATAAAATGAGAAAGTTGTTATCATAAATTTTTGGACTAGGGCTGCATATTAAGCCTAAATTGTTTATGTTCTACTTATAGTTAGGAATGCTTATTATATAGTTAAAGTTTAAGTTATTGGCACTGAAACTTATAGTTTATATGAAGGCCCCAAGGCTCAGACTGACAAAAGTTTTCTACTAAAACTAAAAGTAAGGAAAGGCACACTTATTAAAAATTGTATTATTCATTTCAATTCATGAGGAGAACAGCAATTTATAATAAAGTTGTAGGCCTACTGATACTGTACAGTATTTGCTATGAAATAAATATAATTTATTTAGGAACAAATAAAGGGGGTGGGGATCTTGTCAATCTTGGTGGGTCAGTTCAACCACTTTTTTCACAGGACTTGAAACCTTGTTATAGTCACATAGTGAGTAGTATTATTATATATAAAAAGGTTTAATACCAGCACTAGTGTAGTAGAAGCAGAAAAGTGGGGTAAAAAATCTGACTAGAACTAGTTGATGCTGTAGAAAATATAGAGATGTCGCCTTGGCCTAGACTCTAACTCTGAGGAGAGGTGGGCTGTGACTGCAGTTACTTTCACTCACTTCACTCAGTAACGGTACTGACACTGTACTGTACACTTAAAAGATATTTTAGTTGAAAAATAGCGGGTTTTAAGCTCACCTCTTCACTGTCTTTTGGATATCCTTTCTTGGACCAGATGATATTTCCAATTATCCGTTTACGCTTTTTACCCATCATCGCGCATACTAGCTTAGAAAAATACAGTTTCGAAAATAAATGTCATTGTTTAAAACAAAACATATTTTTGGTAACTGGCGATGTTTAGTGGTCTTCCTGTGCTTATTCTCTAAGGGGCCAGATTTGCTGGAATTATTAATATTGCTTAGACTGAAAATATTTTAAAATAACGAAAATGATACTAATGATCGTGATTTCTCAAAGGGGATTCTTTCATTTAAGTTTCAAATGATATTTAATTTGAAACATTGGCGATTGCTATTAGATTAAGCAATGAAACAAAACATTGATTATCAGATTAATGTTGAACAGTTAAGCCTAAACGGCAGTCCAAACGAAACATAACCTTGACCTTACTTCAACCGGATCTCATTTAATAGAAAAAAAAAGGGTAGTCATTTCCCATTTCGTATTTATAGAAACACACCATTTATTATCACTTTAAAAAGAACGACTATTTACAGGATCAAAACTATATTTTAAACATTTTTTGCTATAACATTATTTTAATTTTTTTTTATCTTTCATTAAGAATTTAAATCTATTTGAAATAAATATAAAAATATACAAACCAAGTTTGCATTTTGCAATAAACAATGTTCGCTAACAATAAACAGTTTGTAAATATTTGTTTTTCAGGTTTAGTTTAGCAAGGAGCCCCCCTCCCCAACCTAAAAAAAAAACAAAACAAAAAAACCAACAACAACATAGGCCTAGAAGAGTAACAGTAATAGTACTGTTGTAATAGTTTTAGCTCGAAATTCAGACAACGTATGATATATTTTTAAAATTGTATTTTCATTTGTATTGTTTTTGTTCATTGAAGAAGGCTTTTTGCTGACACACTCGGTGTCTCCCCCCCCCCACCACACACACACACTCTTACTCCGCAGATTTTCTCTTTCCCATGTATAAAGAACGTTCCATATGATGACAAAAATGGCATGTCCTCACATGTAATAGTTTTAGCTCGAAATTCTGACAACGTATGATATTTTTTTTAAATTTTTTTTTCATTTTTATTTTTTTTGTTCATTTAAGAAGGCTTTTTGCTGACACACTCGGTGTCTCCCCCCCCCCCCCACACACACACACTCTTACTCCGCAGATTTTCTCTTTCCCATGTATAAAGAACGTTCCATATGATGACAAAAATGGCATGTCCTCACGGTATAATTATTTCATTAAGTTTTTAAACAATTGACGTCTCACACATCCGAAAATGTAGATGATTTAAAAAAAATTGTTTAAATTCATGACAGAAACCCAATTTTTTTTTTTAAAATGCCATAGTTTATTTTAATTTTATTGTAAGTTGTAAGGCTACAAATAACTTTTTAATTACACGTCAAACATATTCAGCGATTCCATTTTCTGGTGACTACGTACTCGGGGCAAGCCCACATATGTGCACCCTTAATACACAAACTCAAATTATTTATATAGTGGTGTATATTAAACACAAAAGTAACGTTCAGGGTGGCTGTCCCCACTCGCCCTACCCTAGCTGTACCGCTGGGTTTCCTTCGTATAAAAGTGTAATAAAAATATCATTAGTTTGTTCAATGGGTGCGTGTTTTGGTGTGGAGTTTCATTTCTTCAGCACGTCTGTGATATGGGTAAGAATACCAGCTGTACAGTGAATATTGGTATTTCCATTTAATTTTGTTTACAATCCCCACCCCTACCCCAACTTTAAAAAAAAATTTCTTTGTTAATAAAAAAAAAATTAAATTTCACCTAAAAAAGGGATTTTGACTTCTTTGATTGTTTACTAGAATCTTGCCAGTAGGGCTACTTCCATGTTGCTCAGCCAACGATTTAAAATCTGTATGTCTCTAAACTTTAGGATTAACTCGAATACATGTTAAAAATTTTCACATCGTAGCCATTACATTTGTTGTGCATGATCTTTCAGTTTTATAGAAAAGACTCACCGGTGATTGATAAATAAATTGGTCATAGTAAGAACCAGGGCCACTCTACGTACCTCTGTTGCTGAGGCACTGCCTGTTGTACTAGGCTAGAAGTGAACTTTTCTGTACACGCGAAAACAGCTTTGGATTCTGCATAATACCCTTTGGGTGGTTCACGTCATAGCCTCTCGTTTTTCCAGACAACCCTACTGCAGTTTGGAGACACATTGATAGTTATCCTTAGCAAACGCTGTTGGCAAGGGCACCCGCAAAAAACTTTCTGGGGGGGGGGGGGCAAAAAATAGATTAACTTTCT
>CAXITT010000482.1:139339-152906 GCA_964033795.1 Lymnaea stagnalis
TCCAATCAATTCAATGCCCTCCTCATGTTCCAATCAATTCAATGCCCTCCTCATGTTCCAATCAATTCAATGCCCTCCTCATGTTCCAATCAATTCAATGCCCTCCTCATGTTCCAATCAATTCAATGCCTTCCTCATGTTCCAATCAATTCAATGCCCTCCTCATGTTCCAATCAATTCAATGCCCTCCTCATGTTCCAATCAATTCAATGCCCTCCTCATGTTCCAATCAATTCAATGCCCTCCTCATGTTCCAATCAATTCAATGCCCTCCTCATGATCCAATCAATTCAATGCCCTCCTCATGTTCCAATCAATTCTATACCCTCACCTTTAGCATCCGATTCATTTTCTGGAGTTCCCATTACAAAAAAATAAATACATATATAATATGATGGACAAATACATTTCTAAACAGACTGATTTGTAAATTAAAAATATCATCTATATATGCAATGAGATGCATATCATCTATGCCTGCAATGAGTAACAGATAATGTATACAGGTATTTGAAGACATATTGATACACAGAATGTGCAACATATCATCTATACACCCAATAAGCAACATATCATCTATACACAGAATGAGCAACAGATCATCTATACACGCAATGAGCAATAGATTTTGATTCCATTTCGAGACAACTCTGTTCAATTTGCCCTCTCCAATTTTGGTGTCAGCCCCTGCGATGGTGTTCCACGCTGTGCAGCCCGCACACACCACACCCCACTCTGTGACGCCATTGCATAGGATAAGATCGTTTATTATGTCTTTATGACGCCAACGCCGCTCAATCATGACTCATGGACGCCCATGGACGTCACAAACCCCAGTGGCTTCGCTGAGCTAACAGAAAAAGGGGGGGGGGGACGACGACGTTTCAATGGAATCCTGTTTTGACGGCACCTGTTCTTGCATTTAACCACGCATCTGTTATAAATCATAAACTAAAGCTTCGATAGGAGTTGAAAAGGGAAAGTTGTGAACTGACAAATATTATGATTATTATTTTTTTTTTGGTGCACAGATAAACAGCTGATTCAAAGAAATTATCAAATGAAGAGGAGGAACGAAAGTAAACGAAATATTCATTTCTGCAAAGTTATCTATTCAATTCTTTAATTTTTTTATTCACTAACTAAATTTTACGTTGAAACGTCAATATCAGCAAAGCATGAAAACAAAGTATTTTTGGGGATGGGGGCGGGGGTGGTGGAGCGAGGGAGGGATTAATAATCACGATTATACAGATAATATTGCAAAAAATGTGTTGTATATTTCAATAGTAAATAGAAAAAAACACTAAATTTTTAAATATTAAAAACAAAAAAAGTAGCCTCTCCAAAGTTACGCCCGGGATTGATCACCCCCCTCCCCCCTTTGCCCTCGTGGTTCGACGCTTGGTGCGAATATTTGAATCGATCATTATTTTTTTTATATTCTTCTTCTCATTATTGTTTCTTTTCTCCCAGCATTACGATAACGGAGTACTCCTCCCGCCCATTTGTTCAGACTAAAAGTTTTCAGCTAGTTTTAAAACACGGATGTTTTAATGACTAATTTAAAGCTGATCATTTGAAGAGATTGAACGCGGGGAATCGATACCTCTGTTGTAGTTCAGTTTGGGGAGAAAAAAAATTGATTTTTTCGAGCCGGTAAAGAACACCGAGATTCCGATACATCACCGTCAAGCCGTAATGAACAAGAAAACGATAAGTTACACCGAAACATGGGATAGTTTGATGAGGAAAGCGAAACAGGTACATTTTATACTGTCACCGGAGACTTAAGGAGGGACGTATGTAGTTGAATTAGAAACGATGTAATTTAGATGTATGGGTTCTCAAATCATTGAAAAAAAAATGCTTTTATTCTTCTCCTCCGACATCCCCCCCCCCCAACCCTTAAACGTTTGGTTGCCCCAATTTTGGGTTTGGAGAGTACTTGCAACATCAGGCTGCCCAAACGTATTTCGTTTATATGATACAACTTCGTTAGTGACCCTCTAAATCTGGCCCGCGAACGCAAGTAAGGCGGGCCGTGACACTTAATGTATTTTAATTAGAAACAATGTAATTTATATTTTTGGGTTCTCAAATCATTGAAAAAAAAATGCTTTTATTCTTCTCCTCCCACATCCCCCCCCCCCCAACCCTTAAACGTTTGGTTGCCTCAATTTTGGGTTTGGAGAGTACTTGCAACATCAGGCTGCGCAAACGTATTTCGTTTATATGATACAACTTCGTTAGTGACCCTCTAAATCTGGCCCGCGAACGCAAGTAAGGCGGGCCGTGATACTTAATGAAAAACTTGTGCGGACTAAATGAAAATAGGACAGGGAGGGAGAAACTGAAGCTATTAAGAAAATAATAATAAAAAAAGAATATTCCGTTACTTCGCGGGCTGCGGGCCGTAAGTTGTGCAGGCCTTCTCTAAGTATATGTAAATACATTTTTAAAATGGAACTATCTTTAGAATTGAGATATTGGAGTGGGGGGTGAGGGTGTCTCACTTTTCACACAAAACAAACATTGTTTAGGACCGGGGTGGAAGGGGGTGGGGGGATGAAATTGGTATTTCTTCTTATTTTAATCGTATTTCGTATTAAGGATGCAACGAGAGTAAAGTACAGGAAAATTCTTATTTGTAGGCAGGTCTGAGTAATTTGATCAACGAAGTAGTTCGAGCTTTTAATCGGGGTGCCCACCTTATAATTGTCTTGGGATGTTTAACTAATTGTCCTGGAATGTCCAAATAATTGTCTGGGATGTTTAACTAATTGTCCTGGGATGTCTAACTAATTTTCTTGAGATGTACAACTAATTGTCTTGGGATGTTTAACTAATTGTCCTGGGAGTCTAACTAATTTTATTGAGATGTCCAACTAATTGTCCTGGGGATGTTCAACTAATTCTCCTTGGAATGTCCAACTAATTGACCTGGATGTCCCACTAATTGTCCTTGGGATGCCCAACTAATTAATACCAATATGATTTGATGCATTTATTAAATACTTTTCACGATGTGATACAAAAATTGCCAATGCATTTAAAATTATTTGTATACGAAACTTTTTTCGCAATCTCCGTGAATTTCTGCTCAGTCTAAGCTGATCTGAATTCAGATGTCAGTACATTAGATTAGTGCAGTGGTCACCAAACTCTTTAGTCAGAGGAGCCAAAAAATCAGCAGCAGGACGATTAAATAATTTTTTGAGAGCCAAATTTCTTTTCAAGAACATGTCAAGAACCATGTTTTTCGAGTTTAAACCGATTAGTGGCCGGCTGCTCGAGCCGAAATCGGGTCGCGAGCCGCGATCTGCTGACCACTGGATTAGTGTATTAGAACTGATCAGTCACAAAAAAAACATATATTTATTTTCTGTTTTCAATAATCAACTTTTGATCAGAAATTGTTGTTGGATTTCTAGTTTGTTGTTTTGTTGTGTTTTTTTTTTTCATGCCAACGTCAATACGCTTCATAGATCAAAATTTTTAGTTGTGCTAAATGAAAATATTTCGTAGTAGGATACAAGTCTGAACCTTCCAGAGGTGTAGCTACGGGGGGAGCAGCAGAGGCGTAGCGAGGGGAGTGCAGGGGGGACAGATGTCCCCAGGCGCCAGCTAGTTAGGGGCGCCAAAATGTGCTTTGATATTATTTTATTGAAGAAAATAATGGGTTTGAGAGTTGAAAAAAAGAAAAAGGGGCACTTTAAAATGGATCTTGTCCCCGGGCGCGAATCTTGTCCCCGGGCGCCAAACACCCTCGCTACGCCGCTGGGGAACAGGGGGGACAGATGTCCCTGGGCGCCAGACTAGCTAGTGGTGCCAACATGTGCTTTGATATTTTTTTTATTTATAAAGTAAGGGTTTGAGAGTTGAAAAAAGAGAGGGAGGCTCTTTAAAATGAATCTTGTCCCCGGGCGCCAAACACTCTAGCTACGCCTCTGGAACCTTCTCTTTCCCGTGTCCTCAGAGTGGAGGTTTATAAATAGTTTACCCTAAAGATTTAAAAGGCCTACCGTCATTCATATAACGGAGCGTTAAACACGGTGTGCCGCGAAAGGATATTAGGAATGCCGCCAAAATGTCCCCCCCCCCCCCCCCCAGAGGAGAAGAAGCACAGAGTGTACTTCACGCAGCGACGTTGATGTGGTAAAACCGTGTTGGTAAAAAAAAAGGGACACTCATGGTGAGCGTTTAAATAAGCCGGGAAATACTGCGGTAACAGAAATGTATTCCAGGTGGTCAGTTACAATGGAGCAATACAAGAGTGATCTGATTTATTTTAGCATGACATACCACTATAAAGGTGAACTATGCTCCGTATCATAAAATACAATCTCTAATCCAAAATGTTTTGGTTTTTAAAAAAAAATCTTGTGATCTGCCGCAGAATTCGTGAAAAGTTTTAGGGTATGCCGCAGAATTCTCGGAAAGGCCTTGGATATGCCAAAGAGTACTAGAGTGCCCAGTGCATGGTCGCGTATGCAAAAACAAAAAGAGAAAGACTGCAGAACTCTAAAATATAACAAATGTTTTATTATTTTAAAAAAAAAGTTTTTTTTTTTTTTAACGTCGCATTATTCGTGCAACATTCCGATGTCATTAAAGTTCAATTATCGATTTTTGTAACTTAAAACGCCATTTCCGAAAGCTGATTGATTGTGTTTCTGCAGACAATTCGAAATATCGAACATGCTGTGGACAACGTTTATCATTTCAACCAGCCAATCAGATGACGATGAATACGACAAGCATTTACAGGAGTCTAGGAAGTTCTCCAGAGGTAGGCCTACCCCTAGTGTAACATTTTGAATTAGATTGGAATAATCATTGAAACATATTGTTAGGTTAGAATTATCATATAAAACAAGTTTTTAGGATTGAATTATCATATAAAACACGTTGTTAGGTTGGAATTATCATATAAAACATGTTGTTAGGTTGAATTATCATAAAAAACATGTTTTTAGGTTGGAATTATCACATAAAACATGTTTTTAGGTTGGAATTATCATATAAAACATGTTGTTAGGTTGGAATAATCATATAAACAAGTTGTTAGGTTGGACTTATCATCTAAAACATGTTGTTAGATTGGAATTATCATATAAAATATGTTGTAAGGTTGGAATTATCATATCAAACACTTTTTTTAGGTTGGAATTATCATATAAAACTAGTTGTTAGATTGGAATTATCATATGAAACAGGTTGTTAGGTTGGAATTATCATATAAACACTTTGTTAGGTTGGAATTATCATATAAAACATGGTGTTGGATTGGAATTATCATATAAAATATGTTGTTAGGTTGGAATTATTGTCTGTCTAGCCATCCATCCATCCATCCATCATCCATCCATCCACCCACCCATCCATCCATCCATCCATCCATCCATCCATCATCCATCCACCCATCCATTCATCCACCCATCCATCATCCACCCATCCATCATCCATCCACCCACCCATCCATCAACCCATCCATCCATCCATCCATCCACCCATCCATCCACCCATCGTTCCATCCATCCATCAACCCATCCATCCACCCATCCATCCATCCATCCATCCATCCATCCATCCATCTATCTAAAAGTCAGGATTTGCCCTGACCGTAACTTTGCCTTGGCAAGGCACTGATAAAATGTTATTGAGTAAAAACAACAAATTAAGATTAACATAATATACAATTCTTTTATCGATCCCAATCAATGGAAATGCGTTTTGACTAGTCTACACATTCATTTTTAAGCACATTTTTAAAGATAAATATCCTTACGAAGACAAACACTTTAAAAAAAAATTAAACTATTATAATATACAAGGTAAGAATTGCCGCCACAAAACAATTTCATAAGCAACCCAGGACTCTCACGAAATCCACACCCATTTATTTTGATGACGAATCTGTTTCCATTTCCAAACACCAAGAAGTGTCATCTCAAAAACGTGGCGGACAAAAAAAAAAAAAGAAAGCATGTCACTCTAAAAATGGAACTCTAAGCAGAATAATTAGCCCAAGCCTATCAGGTTCAACCACGGAAAGCAAGTAGCCCTTGAAGAGTGCATCATGATTTCAAATTCAATTGAGTTTAACAAAATTAATCTTATCGATCAGACATGTCAGTCTAAAGGACCCAACGATGGAACAAGTAAGAGCATTGCCTTTTTAAAAATTATTCGCCTCTTCAACTCAAGGTAAAATTTGATGGATTGCCTCCTCAGAATAGGCACGAAGACTCATTGTTCGATTTAAATTGATCGTTTCCAACTTAGGCACTTGCCCTATCGACATTCTGAAAGTGTTCATCACTTACCACTTACCAATGTTTCCCGCAATGGTTCTATATCCATCTATCTATATATTATACCTCCTGACGTATTATATTACAATTTTCCACAACCAGATATATATCTATTTTTTTCTTCTTTTTACTTACCGCTAAATTCTTGCATGGCCCGATAGCCAGACACATTCTTCATATTTTCTATTTCATAGATTCTTCATATTTTTTTTATTTCATACATCATATTTTATAATTAATAAATGCTACCTATTTTCTAATTCATACATTCTTCATGTTTTCTAATGTATAAATTCTTCATACTTTATAATTCATACATGGGCGCCCGCAGGTAGGGGCAAGGTGGGGCACTTGCCCCCTCCCCTCTGGATTGAATGGATAAATTTTTTTAGACAAAAATAGACAAAAAATTTATTAAAGTAAAGAGAATATAAAGAGAAAGTAACTAAGTTGATGTCCTGTCCGTTCGTTCACCATACAAATACGCTACAGCAAATTAAAACTATATTAAAACATTACTAAAAATTTTTTGCCCCCCCCCTTAGAAAGTTAATTGATTTTTTTGCCCCCCCCCCCCAGAAAGTTTTCTGCGGGCGCCCATAAATTCATACGTCTTCATATTTTCTCATTCATACATTCTTCATATTTTCTAATTCATAAATTCTTCATAATTTTCTAATTCATACATTCTTCATATTTTCTAATTCATAAATTCTTCATATTTTCTAATTCATACATTCTTCATATTTTCTAATTCATAAATTCTTCATATTTTCTAATTCATACATTCTTCATATTTTCTAATTCATAAATTCTTCACGGTTTCAAATGTGTTCGCATTCATCACGCTTTGGAATCCAGCTTTAATCCTAATGATTATTGAATTATTTTAAAAGACGACAGAGTTTCCCCACCCTTATCCTCTTGGTCATCTGATGCTGCACAAAAAACCAAATCAAACAAGATACAAGACAGGTTAACTTGAACGAGACCAAATATATAATTTTTGCTATTGATAAAATAATTTTGATAATTTATCATCAAATAAAAAGAATATTTATTGATCGCAAATATATCCACAATGATATAAGCAGCATTTTCGCTCGGGACACAGTGTTATGCTTTGCCTTCTGACAGTAAATCTGCTCCTGATGGACGTATATGACGTCAGGCGCCTGCTGCTGCGAGCGTCCATGCTTGGCATGACCAACAGAGAGTATGTGTACATCGTGCCGGAGATCCAAGGAGAGGATCGCATACAAGATTACGTGTGGATGAGAAATGATTCTTTCGATGAGGTGAGGTAACCTATGCACTATTTGTTTACCGTGGTGTACGCACCAGTTGTTCACCATTGGTTTGTATTATATGATTACCATTGTTTATATGCCATTGTGAATGTGCCACAGTTCCAGTGTTAATAGACTTGTCATTTAATGGCGGAAATCTATTAATAGAACATCCGGGTGTACAGTCTGGCCAATCTCATTAAGCTAAATACATCCTAGTATTCCGTTTGGCCAATCTCTCAACAGCTGTTCAGTCTTACTACGTTAGTATGACCCAGCATGGTGGGTCGTAACCTGGATGAAAACGTGTTTACAACTTTATTATACGAACGATTTTAGGAATAGATCGTTACTGCTAAATATATGCTGAAATACATTGTCAGGGGCTATTTTTTTAACGATAAAGTTGTCTAAAAAGAGTAACATTACGTAATGCGATGTGACGTTTTCCGGTCTTAGAAATGACTAACCCTATACGAATATTGTGATGGAAGGTTCAAAATTGAAGTCTGCTAAATATGTATGATTCTTAACTTAAAGTGTGCTCCACAAAATCTAAACTGAAGTAAAGTAGTGTTGCTTTCAATAAGATAAGTTAATTTTGCAAGGCTTTTCTGAATATACCCCAATCTATAGATACGGCTGTGCCATGACACTGATATGTAATTATAGCTCACACGTTTAATCTGCAGATTATTTATACGACACGCAAAATTCTACTTTAGCCAGATGTAAGACTTTTATAAAAATTAAAATATTTTGAAATATGTCTGAAAAGTTTTTGACGTCAGTATGAGCTTTTATCAAATCGATTTTTTCCTTAATTTTGCCCCACAAGTTAGTTTTCCTGGCGTTGTCACAATCAAGGAACTTAAGCCTAGACAATGAAGGATTTTAAGCCTAGACAATGAAGGATTTCAAGCCTAGTCAATTAAGGAACTTAAGCCTAGACAATTAAGGAACGTAAGCCTAGACAATTAGGGAATTTAAGCCTACACTATTAAGGAATTCAAGCCTAGACCATCAAGGAACTTAAACCTGGAGAATCAAGGAACTTAAGCCTAGACAATCAGGGAACTTAAGTCTAGACAATTAAGGAACTTAAGCCTAGATAATCAAGGAACTTAAGCCTAGATAATCAAGGAACTTATACCTTATACAATCAAGGAGTTTATGCCTAGAGACTCAAGGAACTTAAGCCTTGACAATCAGGGAACTTAAGCCTAGCAAATCAAGGAAATTAAGCTTAGAGAAGCAAGGAGGTTAACCTAGACAATCAACGATCTTAAATCTAGAGAATCGAGGAACTTAAGCCCAGGCAATGGAGGAACTTAAGCCCAGAAAATCAAGGAACTTAAGCCTAGACATTCAAGGAACTTAAGCCTACACAATCAAGAAAGTTAAGCCCAAACAATCGTGGAACTATGGCCTCGACAGTCAAGGAACTTAAACCTAGACAATGAGGGAAGTTACGCCTATAGATAATCAAAGCACTGAGAACACATAAACATCACATCACAGTCTGCGGGTAGGAAATGATGGCCGGTAGACAATTAAGGCTTACCTTCTTCAATCGGCAACTCACTCAGCATTAATTCTCTCACCCTGGAGCGCTAATGGCGATGCCCCAGATCCTTGTCAAAGGGGTGGCGCGAGCCGTTGTAATAATGATCATCGTCCAAAGCAATCCGACTTTGATCTGCCCATTCTATCAGTCCATCCATCTCCCGTGGCGCTACGGTCGACGGAAGGGATTCGACCTGCTCAACCACTTCCTTCCACTCAGACCTCACTGACGCGTTTTCTTTGATGTTTGGGGGCCTTCACCACCCATCCGAGGTCCGCCATTATGAGGGATCACATATCTATCTTGGGGGGGGGGGAGGCTGAGAAAAAATTATTTCGTCTCCAGACTGTTCGAAGTTGTTATACATCAGTTTTAGTAGAGATTTCCTCACCGAGACATAGTGACATAACAACAAAAAAAAATTTAATTAACGTAGTAGTTAAAGCAAAGATGAAAATTTGAGGTAGTTACAAAATTATGGGACTTAAAAAAAAATAGTAAAAGCTAATAATAATAAAATTAAACATTCCTTAAAACCAAAGTTTTCCCCCAATAAATCCTCTATAAAATGTAATTCCAAGCCATGGGGGTGAGGCTAAAAAAATTTAACAAAACATGATTACAAGTAACGCACTTTATAAGAATCCCATTTAGTGCGCCCCCCCCCCCCCCCCGCCAACAGCCTCCACAAGACTCGCAACCACCTATTTTTTTTCCTAGCCCCTGAACTATACTAATGACCCACCCGCCTTTACAAAATGTAATTCCAAGCCATGGGGGTGAGGCTAAAAAAATTTAACAAAACATGATTACAAGTAACGCACTTTATAAGAATCCCATTTAGTGCGCCCACCCCCCCCCCCGCCAACAGCCTCCACAAGACTCGCAACCACCTATTTTTTTTCCTAGCCCCTGAACTATACTAATGACCCACCCGCCTTTACGCCACAGATTTATTTCACCAACTATTTCAGAAAAACAAACGAAAATATTACGCACCAAACGCACTTGCGATATTTATATATATATATAAAAGAATCTCATTTAGTGCTGTTAAACTGGAATTTTGTCTGGTGATATCTGTGTCATCATATCTCCTTCCCTTCCCAATGAAAAATAGGGGAAAAAAAAGATTTTTGGTGGTTGGGGTTCAATGGTGGGGCTGAACATTTGATAGAAAGTGTCGTCATCTGCGACGAGTCCATGTGCCAAAGTTTCAGCTCAATAGGTTGACGGGAAGTGTGTCAATGAGCCGCCCGGAGATTTGCCATCCAGGGACGGACAATGGCGAAGTTAATATACAGAATTTAAAAAAAAAAAAAAAAAAAAGCCTAGTTTTTTTTTTCTTTCCATGTACCATTTTTCCCCCTTCTGATTCCTATTTCAGGAGGCCAGGCTGGCATACCGTTCAGTTCTCTTCATCAACATCCTGAACCCCTCCCGTGCCGTGTTCGACGAGCTGCTGCACCGACTCAACGTCAGGATGTTTGGCAGCGACACCTCCCTCTACGTGACGGCGTCTGACGACGACGAGGCAAGGAAGCGACCGCTTGCTTATTTCATTCCCAATATGTACGGTGGACAACCCCCCATTACATCACAATAATTGGAGTCAGAGAACCCTGTCTTATAGCTAAGTCATGGGGCGTAGGTTTTGGGGCTAAAGATTGGGGCGTAAGTATTTGGGCATAATTATTGATGCGTAGATTTTGGGGTGTAATTACTGAGACGTAAGTATTGGGGTGTTAGAGTTAGTTCTGTTGTTTTTTAAAATCCTGAAATCGGTTTTTAAATTGGAGGTTTTATAAAAGAGGCGAATTTATCCGCCGCCTCCTGTGTGACGTCTGGTTGCAATGACAATGTAGGAAAGTGAGTTAAGTTTTTGGTCCTCAACTGTTGTTCCCAAAGACAGAGTTTCATTTTTTTAGGTGGCTAGTTATATCGTCAAGAAATGCAAAGTCGGAAACCCACTCTTTGTCTTAAAACTCTGGGATACTTATTGAGTTGCTTGCAAATAATGATTGTATTTCTTGCTGCAAATCATACGCTGTTTTCAAGATATTGGCACGGGTCAGCCGTCTGACTTCTGCATATAATGTAACGTCATTATAACCAGAGTCCAAAGACTTTAGAAATTCTTGGAACTGACAGTGATTCAACCCGTTTGACTTAATGAAGATCACTATTAGGACGAACACTTTCATGACTAGTTCCATTTTGAAGGGTTTCGAACATAAATTCTCCTGATGAATAATGCAATGAAAATTTAGCATTGAAGTATTACCGACTTTGGCGGCCTCATTTTTATTCAATTTTAGTAAACCTTCGCGTCTCCCAACCATTGCTGGAGCACCATCCGTTGTTAAGACTAAACCTTCGCGTCTCCCAACCATTGCTGGAGCACTATCCGTTGTTGAGACTAAACCTTCGCGTCTCCAAACCATTGCTGGAGCACCATCCGTTGTTAAGACTAAACCTTTGTGTTTACCAACCATTGCTGGAGCACCATCCGTTGTTAAGACTAAACCTTCGTGTCTCCCAACCATTGCTGGAGCACCATCCGTTGTTAAGACTAAACCTTCGTGTCTCCCAACCATTGCTGGAGCACCGTCCGTTGTTAAGACTAAACCTTCGCGTCTCCCAACCATTGCTGGAGCACCATCCGTTGTTAAGCCCGATAAGTTGTTTAGTTGTAACGAAAAGCGATTCAATGTTCGACGTAACTGCCTCTAACAAATCTCGTGACTTAGAAGTGTCCTTAAGTGGATACAGTGCCGCCAATTCTTCTGTCTTTTTTAAAATGGACACCAACACCCCTGATAAAAATTGCCAGTTGGACAGTCTCTGCCATATCTGTGACAGTCTCTGCCATATCTGTGCTTTCATCCAATGCTAGAGAATAAAATATAAGTCGTGAGGCTCCCTTTGCAAATTATCTTCATAATGTTTTCCAATGTCGTCCACACGCCTAGTATGAGTCTGACCAAAAACAGACGAATTTTTGCAGAAACCATCTTCTTTTCTGGACACAGAATTGAAACGACGCTCTCCAAACATTCCTGAACCATTTCACCACCTGAATATGACTTCAGTTTTTTTTTTTTGGATAGTATCATGGCTACTGCATGCGAGATATTTCAAATTTCTTCAAAATATTTGACACGAAGGACTCAAGATGTAATGTTCTTTTGGTTGGCCACACCTGCTCTGCACCACACCCCTACTCCCCTCCCTGACATTCACTATAGAAACAGCTAATATGTCCAGCATAGGCCTCCCGAGTGGTAAAAGAAATGAAACATTTGTTAAACTCTCTCTCTCTCACCCACCGACCTACCCAGACAAACATACAGACTCATATACCCCCCACCCCCCGTACCGAGTGACGTTAGAGCACATACACATGACTAAATTACTTTACGGAAGACAGTACGGTACGGATACATTAAGTCAGTGTAACATACACATAACTAAATACTACAGGAAGACAGTAAGGTACGGATAAGTCAGAATGACTGACACATGACTCTTTACCCCCAAGAGGACAGTACGGTACGGATACCTCAAGTCAGTATGACTGACACATGACTCTGTACCCCCCAGGAGGACAGAACGTTACGGATACCTCAAGTCTGTATGACTGACACATGACTCTATACCCCCCACAGGAGGACAGCGTCAACCAAACCAGTCGACTCGCCCAGCAGTACATCCTCGCGGGGTACTACAACGCCTTCTACATCTACCTGACGGCCGTCAACGAGACCGTAGCCGCGGGGGGCAATTTCAAGGACGGCGTCTCCATGGTGAAAAAGATGAGCAACAGATCTTACATAGGTAACGTGTCAGACCATTGTGGTTCGTTTGTGACATAAACGCGGTCTTAAATAAATAAAGGAGCACTCCATGTAAACATGACATCCGATGGCAACCCGAAACAGGCTTTGGATGTTTTTTGTTTTGTTTTGCTTTGTGTACTGCCTGTGTTTATGATTTAGTCCATATCTTGTGTCGCTGCATCTACAATTATATTAGTAAAAAAACTATGCGATTTTAATTTTATAAAAATCCTGGACTGCCGAATAGGAGTTTTAAATAGTTTAACAATAAACCAGGTTCTCAGTTTGTCTCGGTATTTAATCAAGTCAATTGTGATTAAGACTATCGTGTTAATCTTTTGTTCCTAAAAAAATGTAAAATAAAGTCTTATAATTCCTATGGAGGGGCTAATTTTGTCAAAATGTGTTAATTCTATTACAAAGTAAAGAGAGCACGGGAACTGGAAGCGCGAAAAAAAAAATGTGCGTGTGTGTGTGTGTGTGTGTGGGGGGGGGGGGGGGAGGAAAAGGGGGGGAACAGCTCCGGTTTGTCCTTATTTTGGGGCTGCATTTTCA
>CAXITT010000482.1:162633-190946 GCA_964033795.1 Lymnaea stagnalis
CCCCCCCCCCCCCCCATTATTGACTTTTAAACGTGTCTATCTCGCGCGTCCATCGCGGCGCAGTTGTCACCGGTCGCAGTTTTAAACGTGTTTTAGAGTGATTGATCCTAGGATATTCGTTGAACTTGTCATTAGTAATTTAACACCGGTGCATGCCGTCTAATGAAGCGGAACAACTAATTGAAACAAAAAAAAAAACAAAAAACAAAAAACAACGCTTCTCGGACTTTTTGCTTTGCTCTTTAATCGGTTTTCCCTGTCTAGAAATGATTCTTTGATTGCGAAATGTGTTTATTTCAAATCATTTAACAGTTTATTTAGTTAAAGATAAAATTTATTTTAAAAAAATCTTGACCCTTTAAGCTTGGTATAGTCGTAAACAATTTTGATGTCAGACAATGCTCAAATTCTCCTGTTTAAATGGAAAAAAAAAAGAAAGAAAAAAGAACATCCCACAAACACTATTTTTTTTTACCAACAGCCAAATCTTTGGAGTACTTTAGACCTTTAGAGTGCTGTTATTTGGTACGAAGTACTATTACCTCCAACAGTATTTATTCACTTTACTGGTGTATGGTGTTTTTTTTTTTTTTTTCTTGCGGTGGTGATGGCCGCTTAGTGACTTTCTGAAATATTGCTCTTTTGTCAACTTGCCTCATAGTAATGTGCAGTGAACATGATATATTAATTAAATGTACAGTAGACGCCAAAAGTAACAGTACTGAGACTCCCGCATATCTTCAGCCGAGGTGTCAAGCACGTTGTTTTGGGCAGTTGTTGCTCTCTCTCTCTCTTTCTCTCTCTCTCTCTCTCTCTCTCCCTCTCTCTCTCTCTCCCTCTCGCTCCCTCTCTCTCTATCTCTCTCTCTCCCTCTCTCTCTCTCTCTCTCTCTACGGAGGGGAAAAAATCGTAATTGAGGCCCAATTTTCGGCCGTACGTAAGGAATTAAGTGGTTTTAATTTAATGAGACTTCACCAGAGTTTAACAGTTTTACGACAATTTCGCCGCTATCGAAGTGTATTGTGTCCACGGAAGAGGAAGTCGGGTCGACGGGTGAATGTTTTGGTGATGAGTATCACGACCGTTTCTCCAGAAGGTGCTGCCCCGACACTTCGATGTCCGCAAAGGAGCACCTCACAAACTGAAACACCGGAATACATACGTCCGGCGATTGTTCTAAAAACATAGGTACATTTTCATACAACAGACACGTTGGGGCAACGCTTGGCGGCGCCGGAACTTGAGCCAGGACGATGTATTGTGGATGTTTCTGGCTATATTGTACGAGAGTTTTAGTACTGCTAGTTAGGGCACATGCTTATTGTCTGTCATCCATTGAAATTATATTTCAATCTGTATGTTAAAAATGTATTAAGATAATTGATGGTGTTCAAATCGCATCTCGAACACGGGCCTGTCTCTGCACCCCAATGTTCACTTCGCCCTGCTCTTTCGTTTGACCACTGGGCAGTTAGTTATAAAAAAACCCACTGATGCTATAGGTTTCTACAGCTGTTTGCTGAATGCTGCGATTGGCTCATAAAGGAATTCTCAGGTTAACAAATAAAATTAGCCACACAATTGGAATCACCAGATTCCATGGTCATTATGCCTTCCCCAAACTTTAGTGATGTATTAGGGACATCTATTACGTTGTCTAGATATGCTTTTGGCCGCACGATTGCCAATGATATAGGCTACAATTTCCAGACATATATGCTTATATTTCCAACGCTATATTACCCTATTTGCCAACGATGTGTGTTACTATAGCCAAAATATACGCTACTATTGCAAACTGTGAGTGCTATTGAAAGATGATAATGTAATGTAATATAATGTAATGTGGCATAAAGATTACCCCCTTTAAAAGTAATATACTTTACAAATAAAATAACTGAAAAATTGAACTTAAAAATTCCTTGTACAAATTACAAATTACAAAATATGGATAATTCATATGTTTTTTTTAATTTGCAAACCATTCTAATTGGTTTCTCAAAATCAAGTTATGAAGTTAGAAATTGTGGTTGTAATGTTGAACAATTATACAATATTATACATTTCATTAAAGGAATGTAAATATTTTATCCTTGATCAGCGTAAACTAGTTTCTCAAATCATATTTTTTCAACAGCTTTCTTCTTCTTTTATTCAAAGATTAATCAAGGACATCTGTTTCTGTCTTGTCGCAGAGTTAAAAAAACCAAAATCTCTTATCACACTCGTTTCAGAATGTTGGAAAATTTTTCGCTCTCACGAAACAGTTCACCTTGAATGCCACCTATGAGGATGGTTGGCCAGCAGGCGATGGATCTTACGTCCGGGACGTGCCATCCTGCGGATTACTTGGAGAGCTCTGCAGGGATAAAGCTTTAGGTAGGTGAAAGTTAAGTCTGTTGTAGATTCCGTAGAGTACCTCGAAACTGATTTAAAAAAAAAAATAAAAAAAAATAAATTTTCTTTGATCGTCCTGGGCGGGTTGGGGGGGGGGATTGTATAAAATATGCCATTTGTCACCGAGAGTTGCAGACTATGATATGTCAGCGTCTCTTAAGTTCAGGTTTGTGGGGGGGGGGGGTTTTCTTCCCCTCGTTGACTTTGATCGTCCTGGGCGGGTTGGGGGGGGGATTGTATAAAATATGCCATTTGTCACCGAGAGTTGCAGACTATGATATGTCAGCGTCTCTTAAGTTCAGGTTTGTGGGGGGGGGGGTGTCTCTTACCCTCGTTGGCCTATGGATAATGATCTTTCTTCGATCTGATTTTATTGAAAACATATTTTCTCCTCAATGTTAGTGTTAGCTTTGATTTAAAAAAAGAAGCATGCTTCAACATTTCGAATTTTGAGACGGACTGTTGTCATTTGACCAATAACTTTTAGAGAGGCAATAATCTCTAGCTGTTTATACTCTAAATTCTAAACTCATTGCAGTAAAAAAAAATATATCACTAAAATGGATTTTTCTCTGTACGCTCTCAAACCTCTTAATATCTAAAATATCTCATCCCTCATGTGTACTTACTATTTTAAAATATGTGCTGAATGTTTTACTTGTCGAATCACTATGTTTTTTTGTTGTTTATTTAAGATTTTTTAAATTTCTGCATATAATATATTATGTTGCGTATCTAAATGGTAATGTAGAAAAAATATCTTTTGTTATATCTTTTGTGTGGTTTATCTCAATGGTGATCTATAAACACCCCCCCCCCCCTTTCCCCACTATTTTTTTGGGTCATTTCCCTATAAATATTATGTTGCGTATCTAAATGGTAATGTAGAAAAAATATCTTTTGTTATATCTTTTGTGTGGTTTATCTCAATGGTGATCTATAAACACCCCCCCCCCCTTTCCCCACTATTTTTTTGGGTCATTTCCCTATAAAATAGAGGCCAACTCTCGACTGGCTATAGGACTCTCTACGAGCATGCTGGCCCTTCTGGTAGTTGTCGCAGCTGGAGTTATCACAACATTGAGGTAGTACATCCTTGCAGTGTTTTCCAAATCTTTTATATTAACTTCGCTTTGGTTCGTGTGTTTCTCTGGGATTTGTGGCAAAAATCTTCAGAGGGCTAGCTGACCCATTTCCCGCCAACCTATCGAGCTGAAACGTCGGCACATGGACTAGTGGACAAATCAGTTTTTCCTTGTTTTCAACGGGAGAGATGAAGGAAATATGACACTGATTTAACGAAATTAAATCTCCGATAACTGCGCTAAATTAGATTCCCAAATATGAGCAATTGGTGCGTAATATTTTCTTTTGTTTCATGGAAATAGTTAGTGAAAGAAATCTGCGGCATAAAAGTGGGTGGGACATTAGACTATTAATATACTTCAGGGGCGTCATAAAAATATGCGGCTGCCAGATTTGTTGTGGTGGTTGGGGGTCTTGGGGGGGGGGGGTTTTGGGGGGGGGGGGGAGAGCACTATTAGGGATTCTTATACAGTGCGCAACTTGAATTCATGTTTTGTCAAATTTAAAGGCCCCCCCCCCGCCCCCCAACTCCCATGGATTAATATTAAATTTTATAAAGGATTTATACGAATTTTTAAAAATTGGTTGATTAATTGCCTATTACGTCATATAAGTGAAGTACATTATTCTAATTCTAACTTCACAAAGTAAAGAACTTGGTCACATAACATCGAAACTATAAATAGAACACCCAGGCATACAATCTGGCCAATCTCTTTATGTTATTATTTAAACATCCTGGTATTCCGTTTGGCCAATCTCTCAACAGCTGTTCGGTACTCCTACGTTAATGTGGGTCGGCGTAGTGGGTCTTTAACCTAGACGAAAACGTGTTGAAAACGTGTTGACGAAAACTTTATTTTACGAACGATTTTACGAACAGATAGTCACTGCTATAAAAGGGCGGAGATACATTGCTAGAAGCCACGTTTTACGAAAACATCGTCTAAAAATAGTGGCATTACGTAATGCCATGTGACGTTTTCCGGCCTTAGAAATGACAAACGCTATACTGAAAGTCCTGTATCATAATATGACCTAACACACACATGCGTTTTCTATTTGTTATTCCACACAACACTCCAACCTTGTTCGTCAACTCCACCATTTTATTTACCGTGGCTTACCACCCAACGATAGTTTAAAATAACAACCACAACAACACTCACCAATGTTACACCGGCCTTGTGTCAGCAGGAATTAACACATTTCTTTGCCATCTTATTCCACACAACGACATCTCTCTCCCTCCCCCCCCCACCCGTGTTCCCAGACTGAGGTACGTCAACCGTAGAAAACAACTGAACTGGTGGAGAATCAACCAGGAAGAGCTCCAGCCGATGAAGAATCTGGTCACACGATCTGTCTTCTCGTCATTTCTTCGGCAGGTTCGTCTTCTAAAATTTTTACCTACGACTCCACCTAATAACACTTGACCATAAACTTCTTGAGACACTTTAAAGATTGTGAAAAGGTCAACACCATCCACCCCCACCCCACCACTACACCCCCCCTGACACAAGAAACTATAATGGTAGCAAAATTGACCCCCTGCCCCCCCCCTCCCTGGTGTCAATAAAATAAAAATTTGGAGTGTTTTTTCAATATTTTATTTTATCGGAATAATAAATAAAAAAAAAAGCTGAAGTCTTAAAGAAAAAAAAACGTGGCTGGTTTGGAGAGTTTTGCTCACGCGTCAGCTGATACGGGGGTTTTAACCATAACGTGTCGTACATTGTGTCCATTTCAGAGCAATACCAACACTATGGACATGCACCTGCACGGAACAACCCTGTTTACGTACAAGGTTAGTATTGAAACTTTCTGTCGCGTCGCAGGCGTTGCCGGAACTTTCATTGTGTCGATGTCATGCCGCTCGCGGGACTCCATCTCCGGGTTTGAGTTTAGAATTTTCCTTCTCTTAGATGAGGTTCTCGTCCACCCCCGGGGGTGATGCTTTTTTTTCCCTCTTGTCATGGCAATTGCTTGGGATCGATCGTCAGTCCACAAAATTGGTATTTACTTCACTTTGGACCGCTCGGCCACCCAGCATCAATTCAATTACTAGCAAGTTAACGCTGAAACATCAAATTAATAATTCAGTTTAAAAAAAAAAGGACACGTTTTTTTAATTAGAGCAAGCAATCATTATTTGAATTTAAAAAAAAAAAAAGGAAACAACAAAAAAGTTCCCTCTGTCTGAAAGGGAGGTAAATAAGAGCACTGGGGTAAACAGATTTCAATCCATCATTCTCCATGGGACTGAACTCCGGTTTAGTTTTATCGTGTGCAGTGGGACGAAATGATTGATACCCTTAAAACTAATCTCACGTAACTCCATTTCATCGACGGGTTGTACTTTGTTCAGCGTTTAAATGCGTTGACCAACACAGCCAGCGCTGTGATAATGCCCAGAAACAAATCTCACCGATATTATTTTACTTATATCTTAAAGGAGAACGGATGTTCAGGAGTGTAAAACCCTTTCTTAATGTTTGTTGCTTTTAATTTCGAATGTAACGGGAAGGGGAAAATTCATAGATCTAAGCTATTTCAAATATCCCGCTATTTGACACTCAAGCTTACTTAGATTTTTTGTCCGACGCTGGGGGTTGTTAAAGTCTCACACTTCAACTTCTGATAAATGTGATATGCTGTCTTCGGTCACTGGCAAGTTTTTTCAGGGGGTGTTGATGGCCCTCTTTAAAAGACAGATGAATTAGCGGCACTATATCCACTTAAAGACTCTTACTAAGTCACGAGATTTGTCATCATTTCCCACCATGTCACGTATCGTCCCAATCATTTCACACCATGCCACTTATCGTCCCAATCATTTCACACCATGCCACTTATCGTCTAAATCATTTCACACCATGCCACTTATAAGGTGCGACGGGACACAACGATTTCCTTCCGTTGAAATGCGCCACGTGATCTCTGTTTATCCAAGCACTGAAAAAATGATTATTACCGTATCCTTTCCGGTTTCCTGGTCAATGTTCATCTTTTCTTGTTGCTTCTTGTTTTTTTGTAAATCAGGGTAACTTGGTCCGACGTCACAGCCTGAAGGAAGTTGATTTTATTGTCAACAACGCTCTTCTGAGGGAGTTTGAGGAGGTAAGAATGCCACAATCCTGAATTGGTCTGATATCTTCTGAGGGAGTTTGAGGAGGTAAGAATGCCACAATCCTGAATTGGTCTGATATCTTCTGAGGGAGTTAGAGGAGGTAAGAATGCTACAATCATGAACTGGTATGATATCTTCTGAGGGTGTTTGAGGAGGTAAGAATGCCACAATCCTGAATTGTTCTGATATCTTCTGAGGGAGTTTGAGGAGGTAAGAATGCCACAATCCTGAATTGTTCTGATATCTTCTGAGGGAGTTTGAGGAGGTAAGAATTTCAACATCCTGAATTGGTCTGATATCTTCTGAGGGAGTTTGAGGAGGTAAGAATGTCATGAAAATGGCCTCATCAGGGCATCAAGTGTCTCAGACGGGGAGCTAACTCCGGGAATCCTTGTATCATTAAGAGTGGTTCCCGCGGAGTCGACTTACTAACATACATTTATGTATTTAATTATTTTTTTTTTTTAATGCAAGTGTTTGAAAATAAAAATGGTTCATCACTGATTATTGCATAAAAATTCAGTTCTATGAATTAATTTTGATTTAAATTAGTTATTGCTGGTAGTGACTTTATGACATGCCAATAGAAATTTTCTGAAACGTTAAATGGAACTGATAAACTAATTTGGAGACATGATGGTCTCTCTATTATTTCTGTCCTTTACTAGGGATCAAGATCAAAAGTGTAACTTCATGAGCACCGCCCTTTACGTGCTTTTTAATAATTTTTTTATAATTTAGTGAAATCTTTTAAAATATTAAAATGTAAGGTTCAGAGCGCACCGCCGCTGAGAAGATTGCATTCGTTATATTGTTTGAGTGATACATTTTAATATTACGATCAGATTCGCGACATCAGCCATCCTAACCTACTGCGCGTGGTGGGGGCCTGGCTCGAGGGAGACAAGAAAGTCATCATCACGGAGCATTGTCCCAAAGGCTCCCTTCAGGTAAATCCATCCTCAGGTACCAGTTACTCTTTCATACAAGTGGTACTCAACACTCACACATGATATAAGACACTCACTTATCTCGGAAGGCACCGATTGTCCCAAAGGCAATGTTCAGGTAAATGAATCCCCAGGTAACAGTTATCCTTTCGTGCGTTTGGTACGCCACACTCATACATGATGTGAGACACTCACATATCTCCGATGGTACTGATTGTCCTAAAGGCAATCTCTTCCGTTGAACTCAGCAACCGTCTCACACAATACTACCGATTCCTATCTGATACACACAATGGCGTAGAAAGGAGGGGAGCGAAAGGACAGCCCCTAGGCAGCTTAATGTTTCCTTTATATAGAGGGGCTGAATTTTCGGCCAACTAGCGATTTTGTTTTTTTTTGGCGGGAGGGGTCAGAAAAAAGCTTGGCTCGCCCCGGGCGGCAATAACGCTTACTACGCCCCTGGATACATAGTAACATTATTCAATTCATGTAAGAAATTTTATTTCGCTCTCACATAATTAATTAATCAGAGCCTAAAGCGCCAATTCTTACAATGATCACTGCATAGCTTCACGGCTATTCGTAACGACGTATCACTTGAAAAAAAAAAGCTTTTCATGCAAGATCCGATATATGCAAGTTTTATTATGTTATTTCAAATTATTAATTAATATTCCAAAATACCCACCTGCTTATACAACGCAGATTTATTTCACCAACTTTTTCATTAAAAAATATTACGAACCAAACGCACCTGCGATATTTTACGAATCTAATTTAGCGCATTCATCGGGAATTTTTGCTTTCGTGAAATCATGTCATCATATTTCCTTCATCATCTCTTGAAACAACTTTTTTTGGGGGGGTTGGAGTAGAAGATTTGAAAGAATATGTTGTCTTCGGCAACGAGTGTATGTGCCAAGTTTCAGCGCGATAGGTTGACGGGAAGTGGTTCAATCAGTCTGCCGAAGATTTTGCCCCACAGCCAGCCAGGAAGAAAGAAAAACATAACAAGGGCGAAGTTAGTGTAAAGGATTTAAAAACAAAAACAACAAACAAATTAAAAAAACTAAAAAAAAAAAAATACTTATTTAAATCATAAATTGGAACATTTTTAGGACTCCTTGCTTTGTAAGAAGTGCTTATATTATAGTGTGTATTTCAGAAACGTTTATATTTTTCAATGTGTTTTGGAAAGTTGATATTTAACTTTTTTTTAATCACAGGAAGTATTAATGGATGACTCATTCAAGCTTGACAGTGTGTTTTCCCTGTCTATCCTCAGTGACATCGTACAGGTACGCAGTGGGTTTTGTAATCGGCTCCATTGGAAATATTTCACGCCTATAATTTTTAAGTTGTAGCTCTGATTGCCCTTTGGGAGTAAAAATCCTCACTGCCTTCATTTTGGCGAGCGCTTTCTATAAGCGATATTGTTTGGAGAGTTTTGTCAATTTCAATATCTCGGCGCCAAAATTTGTCAATCTACCACTGATTCTGTAGAGCTGAACTTCGGCAAACGGATTGGATGAACTCTGGCGTATATCTTTAGCAACAGAATCTTAGCGGGGGATCAATTATTTACAACTTGAGAAATATACATTTAGAATAGTACATACTTCATTGTTTAACATTGATTTGTGAGCAGGAACAACTGCGGTGCCCTATGCGAAAGGGATTGCGCGGGGCCCAGTCTGGGTAGGGATAAGGATATTAAGTGAACAATTAAGATTTTGTATTAGAAAATAAGTTCTTCTTTGCATTTTATTCATTCTTTACTAAGTACAAAATCACGATCAAATTAACTTTACTTGACGAGCCTTGCGTGTAGCGAAGTCATACAGTATAGCATCAAAATTCTGTTTCCTACATAGATCACGCTCAGTAGCAAGAGTTGCCAAATTTTGCAATCTATCTTCGTGAATTGTTTACCTTAATTAATTCTGATTTTCTACGATTATTTTAAAAGTTGCGATTTTTTTCGCTGTAAAAAATGGCTTTCGAAGCCTTGGATACAATTTTGAAAGAGCTTAGGCCTAATGAAGCTTCTCTATTTCATACATCTAGCAGCGATAGTGAAGGGTCTGATAGAGACATTAATTTCAATGATGCTACTAGTAATAGTGATTCAAGTGAAGAAGATAATGCTAATAGTGGCGACATCGATGACAACGGACCTATCGATTCCACTCCAACTGATCAGCAAGATCATGAGTTGTCTGGGAATTTTTCTCAAATCAAAGTGGGAGGGTCCCTGAAACTGTTTTTTGGTGCAACTATTGCTTTAATAATTTCTTTGTATTTAGGTATTTTTCTTTTCTTTTCTTGCTTTTAGTTTATTTTCTGTAAATTAATTAGATAAAGAACCTTCATTTAAAATGGAGTTATGTCCCTTTGCTTGGTCGCTGGGAGTAGACAAGGCTGAATAGGCTTGGACTGTAAAGGGTTTAGAGCGGTGTCTGTTTCATCTTACCCCAAGTTCCCCTAAATGACGAGTTTAGAGATAAAGCACCCGAGCAGCTATAATTTTTTTTTCAATTTTATTTACTTGTAATCACTTGAAACAACGACGTAATAGATTAAGAAATACTGTAAAACATAAAATAGAATAAACTCGCTGACATATACATGATTATAAGTTATAATGGTTTAATTTAATAATTTACACCTAGAATTATCGCGGGGCCTATGAAAGTGCGGGGCCCACTGCGGCCGCATAGGTTGCAGTGGCCTAAGGCCGGCCCTGTTTGTGAGATGAAAAAAAATCCACAACATTTGAATATGTCGCTAAATTCAGCCCATTCTTTGTTTAGTCGTGGCAGTGAAGACTTCAGGGCGGAATTGTAGAGACAGGTCTTACCATACTAATATAAAACAAAAGGTTCAAATAGTGTTTGTTTCTCAACAGTGCTGCTAGGATTAAATACATATTAAAACGGCGCTCACAGAAAAAAAAAAAAAAAAATTATTTCAAACTTTATAAAAATTATAAAAAATTTAGTTATTCTTATTATTTTTTTTTCTTCCTACAAAGGCCATCACCTACATCCACAAACATCCCATCCGTGTCCATGGGCGGCTCACGAGTGATGTCTGCATGGTTGATTCACGTTTCTCAGTCAAAGTCGGGCAATACGGCCTCCCGACTATCTACGACTTTATACGACTGGAGGGCAAAGAACACAGCATGGAGAGAGGTGAGCCCAAAGTCTGAAGTTCATTATAGGGGGGGGGGGGAAACACAAGTTTCGATGTATTTGTGTAGTGGGAATAACTCCCGACTATCTACGACTTTATACGACTGGAGGGCAAAGAACACAGCATGGAGAGAGGTGAGCCCAAAGTCTGAAGTTCATTATAGGGGGGGGGGAAACACAAGTTTCGATGTATTTGTGTAGTGGGAATATATGTCATACGAGTATGAGTGTATTAAAACTAAACATACGACATACCGTGTCTGCAAATGGTATTTAAGCTGAATTAAATCGTAGTTGCATGACCAATCACAGGCAGTTTGAGGTCTGATTACGGTTCAAGTTCTGGACAGGACAACTCTTGACCTTTTTATTGGTTGTTTTTAGGCCTTAAGTGGATAATATACATAATATACATGAAATACATCAGTACATTATATTAATTATATACATCATAAGGGTGGATGGGACTCGTTAACCTTGGATGGCAACTCCTCTAAGAGAAGGAAACTCTGAATTCAAACTCGGAGATGGAGTCCCGTAGGCAGATAACAATGAAACGTGGTACAATGAAACATTCCGATAACTCCTGCGACGCCAAGCTGTATCATCCACATGATGTTCCCTTTGGTTATCCAGCAGCGTGGAGAGAGGCGATTTGCTGTTGGGAACCAGCTTATAATCCTTGTAGAATAATCCCAGGCCATGTGGATTTCGTCCTCCAAAGCCCACACCATCGTCACATTGTGACGGACGGATGCAAGCAAAAAAAAAAATACATTATAAAATCATAATTTTTAAATACATTTTATACATTATGTACATTATAGATTTCATATTATATACATTATATAAGTCGTATGCATCATATACATTATATATTCTACATAAATTATATAAATAATAACATTATGTACATTATTAATTCACAAACATTATACAAATGATATCCACTATATACATTATATAAATTAAATACATTATATACATTATAAAAATCATATACATGTACTTTATATAAATCGTCTTTCACATTTTAAAATAAAATAGTAAAAATACAAATATCACACATTGTAAGAAAAAAAATTAAATTCCCTAAAATTTTAACATAGCTTATCAAATACAAAATTAAATTAGAAGGATAATCACTTTTGAATTAAAAGAAAAAGCTCGATAACGAAAAGGAAATGGAATGCTCTCCAAGCAAGTTATCAAAGAACATTGGCAAATCTAACCCGCCTAATCAATCAATGTTACCATCGTCTCACGCATTAGTTTGTATTTAGTAATCAGGAGTTTGGTGAATTATTATTTTTACAAAAAAGCAAAACCTTATCGTTTTTTTAATTTATTTTTTTTAGCTAAAAGGAGGTCTGCGCTTTGGTAAGGGGTGGGTATACACACATCGAAAATGGGAGCCGAGCCAACCGTGTGATATTTTGTTGATCTGAATAAATTTAAACTTTACAATTAATTTTCAGCCATACTCTACATAGCGCCAAGCGATAATTTCGTCGTTAATTGACTTAACCCTCTCTGAATCTCACGTTTCCAGCTTTACATGCTATCGACTTCTTATATAATACGTTAAGTTATTAAAACTATTTCCAAGATAAATTTTGGGTCGCCCCTGAACGACTGAGGAGTGGAGGCAAAGCTACTCAAGAGGGTGACGTCTACAGCCTGGCCATCATCATGGCAGAACTGTTAACAAGGGAGGAGCCGTACAGACATGATAATGATTTCTTAACCGTGCAAGGTAATCTCGGTGTGTTCTGACCTCATTAAAGTATGATCTTTGACTTTTTCAAATTTAACCAAATGATGGTAAAAATATTTCAAATCAAACACAGGAAAATAAAATTCCCGATAACTGTACTAATTTAGATTCTTAAAAAAAAAATATCGTAAGTGCGTTTGGTGCATAACATTTTCTTTTGTTCGCCTGAAATAATTGGTGAAATAAATCTGCGGTGTAGAAGCGGATGGGTCATTAGAATATTAATAGAGTTCAGGGGCGTGGTAAAAATGTGCGGTTGGGAGCCTTGTGTGTGTGTGTGGGGGGGGGGTGAGTACTAATTGGGATCTTTGTAAAGTGTGTTACTTGAATGCATGTTTTGTCAAATTTTCAGCCCCACTCCATTTCCTCGATATTACATTTTATAAACGGGTTTTCCTAATCTCACAGCCAACTGAACGCTAAGTTCTTAAATCTCTCTCTACCCTTAAAAACAAAATCAGAGGTCCTGGATAAGATCCTATTGTGTCAAGATCCCCCATTTCGCCCAGCAGTTACAGCACCCCCAGACCTGATCCCGTTGGAGACACTCATGAAGCAATGCTGGGACGAAAACCCACAGAGGAGACCCTCTCTCAATAGGATATCTCGCGTTCTGCATGGGTTGATGATGTAAGCTTTAAGTCAGTCAGGTTCCTAAAGAAAGGGTCAACAGAAATAACGGTCTGTATTATTTGAAGAAATCTCATATTAACTTATTTTGGCATCAGAGCGCTTCAAGCAAGCTAAAGTAGCATGGGCTCAAGCGCTATAAAGGTAATCAATAATCATCAATAACTCACGCAATTTTCACCAAAATGGTTGAAGATTTTCAAATGAAAAATTCAATGATTCCTGGACACAGTATTTGCCAATTTAAACAAAAATATGTTCTCTGGTGCATTTAAATTGACAAAACAGATCTTTAATTTATATATTACTTTCAAAGCTATAAACGTTTCGTTGTAATAGAAAAATCAACAAGTCTGGCAGTCTGCTGGACAACCTGCTCCAGAGGTTAGAAAAGTACAGCAGCAACTTGGAGAAAATTGTGGACGAGAAAGTAGATGAACTCAAACAGGAGAAACAGAAATCTGAGGAGCTGCTCAGACAAATGTTGCCCATGTAAGTGTTTCATTAGCATGATGTCTGCTCAGACGAATGTTTCATATGCAAGTGTTTAAATAGCACGATGCCTGCTCAGACGAATTTTGCCAATGTAAGTGTTTAATTAGCATGATGCCTGGTTAGACGAATGTTTCATATGCAAGTGTTTAAATAACATGATGTCTGCTCAGATATACGTTGCTATGCAATAATAACGTTTAAATAGCATGATGTCTGCTCATAGAACTTTTGTCCATGCTATAGTTTGAAATGACATGATTTCTGTCCAGACCAATATTTTAAGACAATGTCTTTCAACAAACACCTGGGACAACACGAATGATTTGTAACTTATTCCAACGGTTCAAAAAATCTTCTTAATTCCACAGGTGGATTTTTTTGCAATATGTATGAAATAATTTTATCAATGCTCTCTTGAAAAAAAAAATCAAAATAATTTCATAAAAGGCCATTCAGTAAAGATATAACGGGAGTTAAATATAATAATCATTACGAACATTTTGTTTCAAACCTTAATTTAAACCATATTCATCTCTTGTGTTTGTTCGCTTTTTTGTAAAAAAACACACTTTTTGAGGATTTCTCATGTATCCATCACTGGGGCGCTACAGCCCATGTAGGGCTTTGGCCTGCCTCGCCGCTTCCTTCCACTCAGACCTAACTGATGCCTTTTTGTTCCATGCTTGCATTCTCAGCTGCTGTAGATCTTTTCCCCACATTATCCATCCATCTAACCTTCGCTCTTCATTGGAGCCGTTTTCCTCTGGGGTTTTTGGTGATGTACCCTCTTCACGCCTCTGTCATTCGGCATTCTTTCTACGTGTCTCGCCCAGCGTACCGGCCCCTTTTTTCTTTCTATCAATACCGTGGGTTTCTGATATAGACTAAACAATTCCTGGTTGGTTCGTATTCTCCATCTATATGCATTTTTTGGTACTTATATTTTCTCAGCAAATGGTAAATATTAAAAATTATGGTGAATATACAATCTTTATGAGAATTTATTCTAATCAGACCGGTCGCTGACAGACTGAAAGCCGGGCTGACCGTTGAGCCAGAGTTCTACGACTGCGTGACCATTTACTTCAGCGACATTGTCGGCTTCACGACAATCTGCTCGGAGCTGAAACCTGTCCAGATCATCAATCTGCTGAACGACCTGTATTCGTGTTTCGATGAGATTATCGGCCACTACGAGGTCTACAAGGTGAGGCCACCATTTCCTTCAAAGTCTTCTTCCGTTTTTGTGTTGGAGCGTCTCACAGAAGTCTGCGAATCAAAAACTATTTTATCAACATAAACTACTAAGTTCTTTCAAAATGGCGTCGTGAACGGCTCGTGGGGCTACTTTTTTAAAATCATTTATATTAACTTCGCATTTGTTCTTGAGTGTGTGTGTGTGTGCCTGGCTGGCAAAAATCTTCGGATATCTAACTGACGCACTTCCCGTGAAGCTATTAAGCACATAGACTCGTTGCCCTTGACACATTCTATCAAATGTCCAGCCCAACCCCCAACTCCAAACCGCCAAAATCAATTTTACCTGTTTTTTTTTTCTTCAGGGGAACATGACGGAACATTCCCAATAACTGCGCTCTAAAATAGATTCTTTAAAAAAAAATATATCGCAAGCGCATTTCGTGCGAAATATTTCCTTTTGCTATTCTGAAATAATTGGTGAAATAAATCTGCGATGTAAAAGCGGATGGGTCATTAGAATATTGATAGAGTTCAGGGGCGTGGAAAAAATGTGCGGTTGCGAGCCTTGTGCTTGGGGGGGGGTGGGGGGCCTAATTGGGATTCTTATAAAGTGCGTTACCTGTATGCATGCTTTGTCAAATTTTCAGCCCAACCCCCCATTGCTCGATATTGCATTTTATACAAGATTTACACGAACAGCTATGTTTCTTGGGGTTGTTTATTGATTTGTTCAAATTAAATCCTTTATATAAACTTTGCCTGTATTTGTGCGTTTCTGGCTGGCAAAATTTTCTGACGGCGAACTGACCCACTTTCCGTCTACCTAACAAGCTAAAACTTAGCACATAGACTAGTTCCCGATGACGGTACATTCTATCAAATTTTCAGCCACGACCCCCAACTCCACAAAAAATATTTTTTCCCCCATTTGTCAAGTGGAAGAAGACGGAAATAATGATGACCCTGATTCGACGAAATAATATTCCCGATAACTGCGCTTAATGAGATTCTTAAAAAATACATGTGCGTAATATTTTCTTTTGCTATTCTGAAATAGATGGTGAAATAAATATGCGGTGTACAAGTTGACGTTATATTAGAATATTGATATAGTTCAAGGGGGTGAAAGAAATGTGTGGTTGCGGGCTTTGATTTTTTTTTGGAAAAGGGGGGGGGGCGGGGTGGGGGTGGGGCGCAGCAGTAATTAGGATTCTTATAAAATGCGTTACTTGTAGGCATGTTTTGTCAAATTATCAGCCCCAACCCCCATTGCTCGAAATCGCATTTTATAAAGGATTGATACGAAAATCTTTCCTTTTAGGGGTTGTTCAATATAAACTTTAAAAAACCTCTTTCAGTGGGCCAATATGACTTATAGTAAAAAAGGACAAAACCCACCTCTCACAACATAATCATTTAGTTTAATCAACAAAAGTTTTAATCATATAAAATACCATTGATCAAAGTGGAGTTAATTTTACAAAATTCAGTCACATAAAATACGGAAACAATGAAATGATTTGATTAGAAAAAAATAAAACATTGCCATCCTCCAGGTAGAAACTATCGGTGATGCCTACATGGTCGTCTCGGGACTGCCCAATAGGAATGGCAACGAGCATGCGCGTCAGATTGCCCGGATGTCGCTGGCCCTGCTGAATGCCGTATCAACTTTTACACCCATCGAAACATCAGAGGACCGGCTCAAGCTGAGGATTGGGCTCCATTCAGGTTTGACTAAGGGCACCGTTGGATTCCTAGAATTTTTATCGTGGATTTTGTGCTGTTAGCATAGAGGGTAACGCAAAATGTGCAAAGTTTTTTTTGTGTGTGTGACATTCCCCAGGTCCAGTGTGTGCCGGCGTGGTCGGTCTGAAGATGCCTCGCTATTGTTTGTTTGGAGACGCTGTCAACACGGCCTCAAGGATGGAGTCTAATGGAGTAGGTGAGATGTCATGTTACATTGTGGAGTAGGTGAGATATCATGTTACATAATAGGTGAGATGACAGTTATCTACTTGAATAGGTGAGATGACAGTTATCTATTTGAATAAGTGAGGGAAGATGTTATCTAATACCGGTAACGTACGGTATACATTTTTTTACGTTTCATCAAAAGTTGAGGAAATATTAAAACAATTTTCTCATTTGATCATTTATTTTCTACATCGGAAATGTCCATATCTCAAAAGTCCATATCTAAATGTCCATATGTTTATCTCAAAAGTGCACATGATTATCCCAAAATGTCCAAAAGATTATCCCAAATGTCCACATGGTTATCCCAAAGGTCCATATGATTATCCCAAATGTCCACATGATTATCCCAAATGTCCACATGATTATTCCAAATATCCATATGTTTATCTCAAAAGTCCACATGATTATCCCGAAATGTCTATATGATTATCCCAAATGTACAAATGGTTATCCCAAAGGTGGATATGATTATCCCAAATGTCCACATGATTATTCCAAAGGTCCATATATTTATCTCAAAAGTCCACATGGTTATCCCAAAGGTCCAAATGATTATCCAAAATATCCACATGATTATTCCAAAGATCCACATCATTATTCCAAAGGTCCATATTTTTATCTCACAAGTTCATATGATTATACCAAATGTCCACATGACTATCCCAAAATGTCCATATGATTATCCCAAGTGTCCACATGATTATTCCAAAGGTCCATATGGTTATCCCAAATGTCCACATGATTATTCCAAAGATCCACATGTTTATCTCAAAAGTCAACATGATTATCCCAAAATGTCCACATGATTATCCCAAATGTCCACATGGTTATCCCAAAGGTCCATATGATTATCCCAAATGTCCACATGATTATTCCAAAAGTCCATATGATTGTCCCAAATGTCCACATGATTATCCCAAAGGTCCATATGTTTATCTCAAAATTCCACATGATTATTCCAAAGGTCCATATGATTATCCCAAATGACCCCATGGTTATCTCAAAGGTCCATCTGTTTATCTCAAAAGGCCTCATGATTATCCCAAAATGTCCATATGATTATCCCAAATGTCCACTTGGTTATCCCAAAGGTCCATATGATTATCCCAAATGTACACATGATTATTTCAAAGGCCCATATGACTATCCCAAAAGTCCATATGATTATCCCAAAAGTCCACATGATTATCCCAAAGGTCGACAGGATTATCCCAAAGGTCCATATGATTGTCCAAAATGTCCACATGGTTATCCCAAAGGTCCTTATAATTATCTAAAATGTCCACATGATTATCCCAAAGATTTACATGATTATCCCAAAGGTCCATATGATTATCCGAAATGTCCATTATTTCAAAAGTCCATAGTTTTATCCCAAATTTCGAAGGTCTAGCTAGCCGTTTTACATTGTCCCTTTTTCTTCGCTTTTTCGCCTACTATATTTTTTACCACAATAAAAAGGGATAGTACTCAAGATGTTCGTTTTGTAAGCTAAGTTAAAACTGTATTGCCCAACCACCAACAACTCGGCACATGGCTACATTTATATTCCGTGTATACATCTACATGTTTTTTTTGTTTTAAAAAAAAAAAAAGTTACTTTTGATTCCTCAGAACTGAAAATTCACATCAGTGGAACCACGGCTGAAATTCTGAAAACATTCGGCACTTTTCGAATCAAGTCACGTGGGTCTATAGATATCAAGGTGAGAGGCAAGTCGTTGTTCTGTCAATTTTGAGAGTCATCTTTAGCAAAAAAAAAAAAAAAAAAAAAAAAAAAAAGTTAGATGTAATGTATTTTAATTAGTTGATATCAGTTTGACATGAGAGTCAAGTAATAAAATGCCTTTACGTTCTTTGCACGAAGAAGGAAAGTCTGCTCGAAAAAAAAAAAGAGATAAAAATATTTTTAAAAATATTATTAAAAGAAATATCAACAAGAAAGTTTGGAGGTACATCTAATTATCGATTTATTACTGTTTGATTATCTCGCATTCAAATGGAAAGTTTAAAGGGTTATTGGTTCACACTAGGCACAAGAACACTGAAGTATACCTTACACATGTTTAAAAAAATGTATTTTTTGTTGAAGACATGCAACTTCTAAAGGCATCTGACTTGTTAAAATTTAAACAACCCCTAAACCCAACGTTTTTCTTGTACATCTGTTACAATGTAACTGACATGCATTTTTTAAAATTATTTATTTTATGTTAATAATATTATTCCAATGTCCAAACCCGATTTTTAGACCGCAGATTTATTTCAACAACTATTTCAGAAAAAAACAGAATAAAATATTACGCACCAAACGCACTTGCGAGATTTTTACGAATCTCATTGAGCGCAGTTATCGGGAATTTATTTCGTGAAATCAATGACGTCAAATTTCCTTCATCTTTCCTTCGACAAACGGGACTACGAATTGTTTTTGTTGTTGACGGTTGGGGGATGGGGCTGAACATTTGAAACGAGTCTATGTTTCAAGTTTCAGCTCGATTGGCTGACGGGAGGTGAGCAATTAGCCGTCCAAAGATTTTTGCCACCCACCCAAAACAGAAAGAAACACATGAATAAAAGTGAACTTAACATAAAGGCTTTAAAAAAAAAATATCCCGTTTGATAACCCATCCGTCTCATCAATAATGCTCTATGTATTTTGTTAAGCCTTTCTTTCTTTTTTCTTTCTCCTAGGGTAAAGGGATCATGGATACTTTCTGGCTGCTCGGTGAGGAGGACTGAATGATGTGATCATTATGTGGCCACCGAGGAACCAGCTCACATCTCTGTTTCGTCCCCAACTGCACGGCTGACATTTAGTGTACAGATTAGCCTTAAAAGGAGTCTCTTTACGTATCAACACATTGGCCATGCTTCTCATTAACCTAGTCCAAAATATGTCGTTTGCAAATTTTCAGTCGAGAGAGAACCAAATGGCAGCATACAATAAACAACACTGAAATATTGATATTTATGGATATCAATTTCATTTACTTCTCCTGCTATCCAGCAATCCAGTATTTACACATGCCTTTTGCGGTTTTGAAAGCTGGACCCTGTGAGTGCTGAGAATCAAAATTATTTTCATGTATTTCTTGTTATTTACACATTTATGATTCCCTTTTAAACTTTTAATTATAGAACTTTCAATTATAGAATTTATCACTTGATCTGAAACTGCGTTAAATATTTTTCAAGTATGGGTCTGCTCTGATGTTGATTTCGTTATCAGAGAAAGGGGACAGTACTCACGCCATCTTGAACGTAAAGCAAGGGCTATGGAATACTTGCTTGTTGTGTACATACGGTGCCTAAATAAGATATTGGCGTTGATATACGAAGTTTGAAAAAAACACCAAAAACCTGGAAAGCTAGAGTAAGTCTAACAAATCGTGTTTATTTCAATTTAATCTACATGAGATGGAGTGAATACAGGAGTAATAAAAAATATGAAGAAAATAAGTGCAGGGTGATCTCTTGTTTGTTGTAATCTGGAGTTTGTATAACATCACTCACAAAACAAAGTAAGCTACGATGATCATTTAATATTAACAATGATTGACTCGATGTTCACGATCTGTTCGTAAAAGCAATGAAGAATTTAGAATGCACTACTTGACTCTTTCTCTCTCCCCCCCTTCCCCCCCCCCCCTTCAAAAAGAACACTTACAAAAACGTGAAGCATGGCCTGTTATTTTTTCTGTAATTTACAACACACCTGCACTGCATTCAAAAGCAATGAAGAATTTAGAATGCACTACCTGACTCTTTCTCTCTCCCCCCCCTCCCCCCCCCCCCTTCAAAAAGAACACTTACAAAAACGTGAAGCATGGCCTGTTATTTTTTCTGTAATTTACAACACACCTGCACTGCATTCAATTGAACTTAAAGTCTATCTAAAAGCGTCGGTGGGGTCATCACTCTAAAAGCGCCCATATGGTCGAAAATTTAACCATTTAAAAAAAAAACTAGTTACTGTTCCCAAACATCCTCCTTGTATCACCTTGTATCACCTTGTATCACCTTGTGTCACCTTGTATCACCTTGTATCACCTTGTATCGTCTTGACATGAAGGTAAATTTGATGACAACCGTTAAAAAAAAAAATTGAAAAAGAAAAACGAACGAAAGAAAAAAACTTGAAAAAGTGCAACTATTTTTTGTCGTCGACTGTTAAGATTCGGTCAACATATTATACACAAACACTGATGTGATGTATGAATCCTCTTTTGATTCACATCTCTCTCTCACGGTCGATGGCGTTACGTTACAGCTGGCCGAACACATTCTCCAGTTTGGCACAGATGTCAGGCTCTGTGTCAGCAACAGTCACCATCCTAGAGAGAAAGTTAGAATAAAACCCGTTTCAGAATCAGATCGTTTAGGACTGGGCGTCTGTTGTGTGGCATCCCATCAGATAATGAAACCAGCGACATTTCATTTATGTCACCACTACACACGGTGATACTGTTTACGAAATGATTTACTTCCTCTGTAGATTTGTACACGTCCTAAAATAAGGATAGGGATTTGGTCAAGTCGGCTTCGGACGTTATGATTATCCATAAAAATCCGGTAACTCCGTTCGAACAAAAAGCAAAAAGTCTGTTCCAAAAAGCCAACGAACACTCAAGGACTGAACAGCTATCCTGACCTACCCCCCCCCTCCCCAATGATACACTTCAGAACCTAGCAGCTATCCTGACTCCACAATGATACACTTCAGAACCTAGCAGCTATCCTGACCCCACAATGATACATTCCAGAACCTGGCAGCTATCCTGACCCCACAATGATACACTCCAGAACCTGGCAGCTATCCTGACCCCACAATGATACACTCCAGAACCTGGCAGCTACCCTGACCCCACAATGATACACTCCAGAACCTGGCAGCTATCCTGACCCCACAATGATGCACTCAAGAACCTAGCAGCTATCCTCACCCCACAATGATACACCGAACACTTTGCCACGGACCAATTTCGGGTCACATCAAAACCCAAACACTTTCGAGACTGAAAACAATATGTGCAATACATTCAAAAGAAATTTCAATCTGCTAATCGATAAAAATCATCTAATGTTAACTCATCCTATGTCACGATTATCTTATATGATATTATATTAGCTGTTACGGTATCTTAAGATGGAGCAGACCAAGCCGATAGTTTTAAAAACTGCGGAGTAATCCAATCCAATGAGCGGCATATTTGAGATTGATGGAAGATTTGAGGGTGTTAGGAACATGTATGAGAGGTGCGGACATTTCAAAGTCAATGAAATCGTGCTCAACATCATTTATTGCTTACTTCGTAAACATTCCCAGGACCGAAACAATTTCTAACATAGTAGCGGGCCGTCGCAAGGTTGTGGCCCCCACTTCGGAGACATGCAACTCTGATAATGGGGGCTAGTTTTTTTTATATTTTGTTTGTTTTTTTTTTGTTTTGTTTTTTTTTGTTTTAGATTATGTCACATGTCCCTTAGTATAGAGGCATACTTGTTTGTGACAATACAATTGAAGTAAAAAAATCAAACGCAATAAACAAAATTCATTTGAATCAAAGTAAAAAGTTCAGTTCATTGCGTCTTTGTGGGCGTTCAGAAAATTGCAATGGTTTATAACGTCGGGGTCCGTGTGTGACCCCAAAACACAAGGATTATATCGTGCACTCACGTCCGCAGCCCAGGCTGCACTTAAAAAATAATAATAAAGGGGAGAGAAGGCAATCAGGGTAGCAAAGGAAGGAAATGAGTAAAAAAAAAAGTGTGGGATAAAACTGAAAAATGTAACGAAGCAATCTCTCGCCTGCTTATTTTCTGTCACAATTCTTTTGCCGCCCTCACGCATACTACTTTTCAGCTAAGTGCTATTTTTAAAAATTTAAGTCTGTTGTCTTTTTTTTATATTGTTTGTTCGCATACGAAGGCTTCCGACCGACATGTTCATTATTTTTTTGTTTCGTTCCCTTTTTTTTTCACGGCTTTCCCCACACTTTTGTTTCCTCATTCTTTTTTTAAAGAAAACAAATCTAGCACGTGCCACTTTCTTGTCTCCGTGACCACGAAGTTCTTGGCCGCGTGCATCTCACACGCCTTGACCATCTCCATGAGCAGCAGAGAGTAGTGGATGATCTCGTCCTTCTTCTGACGACTTTTGATTAAAACCTGGGGAGAAACATCAATCAAAACTTGGGGGCTAGGCCTGCCATCATGACCCTCGACCTACTCCCAAAGACATCATGTTTCTTTTTAGCCTTGAAAAAAATTATCCCCCACCCTCAAAAAAAAAAAAATAAATAAAAAAAAAAATAAAAAATCAAAGGCTGCCTGCCCTTATTGAAATATTTGACTTTAAGATGTTTTTTAGTCAGGTGCGGGGGTGGGGGGGATAATTTTAATTGTTCATCAACCCGTATTACGGGTCTTTCGCAAATAACGTCATGCCGCCAAAAATGACATTTTAAGACCCCCCCCCGCGCCCCTGTCACAAAGTGTCACACATTCTCGACAACACCCCATTTAATTGTTCATCAACCCGTATTACGGGTCTTTCGCAAATAACGTCATGCCGCCAAAAATGACATTTTAAGCCCCCCCCCCGCGCCCCTGTCACAAAGTGTCACACATTCTCGACAACACCCCCCCCCCGAGCGTGACGTAATTTGTGAACGACCACTAACATTTTAACGCCAATATTTGGAGGAGGGAGTTGTTCCGAAAATCTTTGTTTAGATGAAATTATTCTTCCCCAAATAAATTTTCAAATATTGGTGAAAACTTTGAATACTTGCTGCATGCGCCTGTCAGCTAAAGAGCAGTCCTCCTGAGTTTATCAGCTTTTGATTTTGAGTAACACTTTGCCAATTTTTGACTTAAAATTCGACTCCAACTTTTTTTTTTTCCCATACCGCATTAAGACAGGCACACCCTTTATAAAGACACGAACACCCTTTATAAAGACAGACACGCCTTGTGTAAAGACAGACCGCCTATAAGAAGACAGACACCACGCCCTTTATAAAGACAGACACGCCCCTTATAGAGACAGCCATACCCATAAAAAGACAGGCACAACCGAAAAAAAAAAAAGGATTGAAACCCAGGTGATTGTTACTGAACTTGAGACTGTGACTCACATCGGGATCTGGCAGCCTTGGATTGAAAATGGTGGCTACTTCAACCGTTGGTGTATCTGGCGAGAAGTTGACAACTCACGACCGTGCAACATTAAGTTACGTGCCTATTTTAATGTTGGTGGGGTTTTGTGGAAACTCCTTCCAGTGGAAATCTTTTAATATGTCGTAAGCGCTGTAAGTCGTTGGACCATAAACGATTGGAACAAGGGATCAGGACCTTAAACGGCTGGTACATGGTATCAAACCTTGAACAGCTTGAATAAGAGATCAACCCTTAAACGGCTGGAATAAGAGATCAAACCTTAAGCGGCTGGGATAGGAGATCAAACCTTGAACGGCTGGAATAAGAGATCAAACCTTAAGCGGCTGGGATAGGAGATCAAACCTTGAGCGGCTGGAATAAGAGATCAACCCTTAAACGGCTGGAATAAGAGATCAAACCTTAAGCGGCTGGGATAGGAGATCAAACCTTGAACGGCTGGAATAAGAGATCAACCCTTAAACGGCTGGAATAAGAGATCAAACCTTAAACGGCTGGAATAAGAGATCAACCCTTAAACGGCTGGAATAAGAGATCAACCCTTAAACGGCTGGAATAAGAGATCAAGGAATAAGAGATCAACCCTTAAACGGCTGGAATAAGAGATCAAACCTTAAACGGCTGGAATAAGAGATCAACCCTTAAACGGCTGGAATAAGAGATCAACCCTTAAACGGCTGGAATAAGAGATCAAACCTTAAACGGCTGGAATAAGAGATCAACCCTTAAACGGCTGGAATAAGAGATCAACCCTTAAACGGCTGGAATAAGAGATCAACCCTTAAACGGCTGGAATAAGAGATCAAACCTTAAACGGCTGGAATAAGAGATCAAACCTTAAACGGCTGGAATAAGAGATCAACCCTTAAACGGCTGGAATAAGAGATCAAACCTTAAACGGCTGGAATAAGAGATCAACCCTTAAACGGCTGGAATAAGAGATCAACCCTTAAACGGCTGGAATAAGAGATCAACCCTTAAACGGCTGGAATAAGAGATCAAACCTTAAACGGCTGGAATAAGAGATCAAACCTTAAACGGCTGGAATAAGAGATCAAACCTTAAACGGCTGGTATACGGGATCTTTGATGATCTCCTCGCCACGGATCGCGTGTATGACGTTGTCCTCCACGTCCATGCATGAGCCGATCTTGTAGAGGAGTTCTGGGTCAAGGAGCTCAGAGAGTCTCAACAGGAACAGGTCGGACACGGGCTTCAGGATTTGAGTGTCTGTGAAAAAAATAACACTGGAGATGGGCTCGTTGGTATGGGGGAACGTTTAAACGTGATTCATCGAGAAATAACAACAAAGGGTTTTTATACAAAAATAAATTAATAAAATGCTATTAAAAAAAAAAACTTTTCCCCCTTGTGATTGTTTCGTATTTCAGAATATCAAAAAAATGTTTTTCAATTAAGGCATACTTTTGTGTTTGAGAAAAATGGAATAGGAAAAAAACCTGAAAGAAAAGTTTAAAATTCAATGGCTAAAAGACAGAATTACGCATATAAAGACAGGTATATCCGCATAAAAACAGGCTTACCCTTATAAAGACACATACTTAACCGAATAAAGACAGACATACCTTTATAAAGACAGGCATATCATTTATGACAGGTACATCCGTATAAAGTCAGGCTTACTTACCCGCGCAAAGAAAAAAAACTTACCCCAATAAAGACAGACTTATCCGTATAAAGACAGACATACTACAAATTATTCAAAGCTATTTAAAAGCAGAGTAAATCGTCGAACTTTTCTCCCAGTCAAGTGAGATCTTTGGACGCGGATGATTGCGTACTGAGATATTGCAGAGGTATTCTTCATAAGAACCGTAAATTAGATACATAACTAAATAATGGCCATGGTGGAAATTTATCATTGATTATTTATTATGACTTTCTCGCGTTTCCAGCTTCATTGAATTGTACATCTCTAGCAATTCAGTACAGGTGATTGCCTTGATTGTATAGTGTACATCTCTAGCAATTCAGTACAGGTGATTGCCTTGATTGTATAGTGTACATCTCTAACAATTCAGTACAGGTGATTGCCTTGATTGTATAGTGTACATCTCTAGCAATTCAGTACAGGTGATTGCCTTGATTGTATAGTGTACATCTCTAGCAATTCAGTACAGGTGATTGCCTTGATTGTATAGTGTACATCTCTAACAATTCAGTACAGGTGATTGCCTTGATTGTATAGTGTACATCTCTAGCAATTCAGTACAAGTGATTGCCTTGATTGTATAGTGTACATCTCTAACAATTCAGTACAAGTGATTGCCTTGATTGTATACTGTATATCTCTAACAATCAAATTCACGTGATTGACTTGTTTGTATGATATATTCACTAAAGTGTTTGCATGGCAGAAAAAAAAAGACAAGTAAAGATAAGCTAGCACCTCTGTCTGAAAAGTTATAAAATTATAGCAGAAAAAATTGCACCGTTTTTAAGTATAAAGTCACCCAGTTAAAGTTTCAAGTCTACGTTTAATTAATATACATATATATTTTACCAATCATGCGCAGGAGATTATTTCTCGTGATTTTGGTGCTGAGCACCCAGTGGAACAACAGCTTCAGATAGCGCGGCTCCCGTTTGTACAGCAGCAGATCCCCTTTGCTGGTGGACAAGGAATTTAAAACGAGGAATTAATTCAATCGTCGTAGTAAAAAAAAAAAAAATTGTGCTTACGAGTGCTATCATAAGAAGTCATAAATGAGCTAGATTTGAACACTTCGGAAAGGTTCTCATGAAAACGTGTAGAGATGCAAGATTTAAATAAGGAGCTAAAAAAAGACGGTAAAATGGCCCCAATACGGGTGAGTTGTGAAGCAAATGTTAAAAAAGGGCAACTCTTATATATATTTGGCATCTGGTGCGTCCTGCTTCCCTTTCAAATCGGCCCCGCCCCCAACTCCACATGTTTTATACTAATAGTATAGAGCGAAAAAAGAAAGTCTGCGAGGCAGCGAGCTTCATGCGTGACGTCTGAACGCCGGCAAATACGTTGAAATGTTTGGGTTTTTTTGTTTTTTTTTTCATTAGGGGGCGTCAACTATTTTTCGTGTTTTTTATTGTTCGTATTAACCCGAAACACAGCGAGCTTCGTGGGGAACGTCCGAACTCCGGTAAATACAATTGATATTTTTATTTACGCCGTGACTGTTGTGTCGTAAGTCTTTGTGATAAAGTGAACCACAGCATCTTCTCTGCCGACGGGTTTCGTACAACGGCATCTCTATTCCGGTACCTGGCAACCGCCTGTTCCCATCAGTGGGTTATTGCTTGATACAAATGGTCGACGAAGACAACTCACCCTCACTACGACCACGGGAAGTAGAGTTCGTTGCATATTAAAGCACAAGAAAAATCTAACTCTTTTTTTTTTTTTTTGGTGTTTTTGTGTAATATTTGAACTCACTATGTTTTTTTTCAAGGATAAAACTGCACCCAGTTAATTCTTAAATGGTTATATTACGTAAAAAAAAAAAAAATGAAATCTTGTACTCTTAGCTCATTAATTATGAACACAAACGGGATGATCTTAAATGTAAAAAAAAATTTAAAAAAAAAAAAAAATGCTTGAAAATAAACTCAGGACCACGGAGAACTCCAATAAACTAAAGTTTTTTTTTTTTTTTCTTCGAAATTGAGTTATGGTTACAACACTTCTTGTTTTCTTAGCGTTAATTTCCTATTTCAGATGAGCGAGACAGGGAAAAGTCAATCACTCTTAAATTCCTTATTATTATTATGCAAACAATAAATAATACAAAATAAAATAAAAATAAAAGAAATAAGCATCTAAAGAAATAAACTCTTTCCTTTTTCTAAAAAATTCCTCAAAACTTGAAATTTCGACTAAGATTTTTAAAAAAAAAAAATATTATTTTTCCAAGTCAACTTCCAAGCATAAACTTCCAGCAAATGTGGACGCCAACTTACTAGGTTCGTATGGTCAGCAGCATGCGCTCAGTGGTCGCGTCGAGTCCCATCATGTCCAGCATAGAGACCAGCCTCAGGATGCCCCTGTCCGGGGCGTTCAAGTTGTCACCGAACCACTTGTTGAGATACTTTGGCGCGGAGGCGAGGGGGCAAGGGAGTCCACACAAGTTGTCACAAGTTGTCACGAGTTGTCGCAAGTGTAAAATAAATAAAATAAAAATAAATTTATATATGAACGTTTTTCCTTCTCTTTCTTCCCCATATGACCTTCTAGCCCCCCCCCCCCCCCCCCCCCCCCCCCCCCCTGTCTTTTTTTTTTTTTTTTTTTTTTT
>CAXITT010000482.1:201347-241724 GCA_964033795.1 Lymnaea stagnalis
AAGGTGACCCTTACCGTTGTTTAGATGACCCTTACCGGTGTAAAGGTGACCCTTACCGTTGTTTAGATGACCCTTACCGGTGTAAAGGTGACCCTTACCGTTGTTTAGATGACCCTTACCGGTGTAAAGGTGACCCTTACCGTTGTTTAGATGACCCTTACCGGTGTAAAGGTGACCCTTACCGTTGTTTAGATGACCCTTACCGGTGTAAAGGTGACCCTTACCTTTGTTTAGATGACCCTTACCGATGTAAAGGTGACCCTTACCGTTGTTTAGATGACCCTTACCGGTGTAAAGGTGACCATTACCGTTGTTTAGATGACCCTTACCGGTGTAAAGGTGACCCTTACCTTTGTTTAGATGACCCTTACCGGTGTAAAGATGACCCTTACCGTTGTTTAGATGACCCTTACCTTTGTTTAGGTGACCCTTACCGTTGTTTAGGTGACCCTTACCTTTGTTTAGGTGACCCTGACCGTTGTTTAGGTGACCCTGACCGTTGTTTAGGTGACCCTGACCGTTGTTTAGGTGACCCTGACCGTTGTTTAGGTGACCTTTACCGGTGTAAAGGTGACCCTTACCGTTATTTAGATGACCCTTACCTTTGTTTAGGTGACCCTTACCGTTGTTTAGATGACCCTTACCGGTGTAAAGGTGACCCTTACCGGTGTAAAGGTGACCCTTACCGTTATTTAGATGACCCTTACCGGTGTTTAGATGACCCTTACCGTCGTTTAGGTGACCCTTACCGTTTTGAATGGACGCAATGGAGAAGTGCCGCTCGGAGCGATACGGGATCACTTCCTCGCTCTCTTTCTCTTCCGGCTCGACCTCTTCGTTCTCCCCCTCTCCAACCTCCTCCCCTCCTTTGTCCTCCACCTCCTCGACAGGTGGCAGCGCTTCGTCCATGATCTCCTCGAGCAGCTCCTCCTGCTGGCGTGGCTCTACCCTCTTGGGTCTCCTCAGAGCCTCCATGCCGGAAAGGGCGTAGTAACTGCTCGGAATGGGAGGTAATGCCTGAGGGAGTTATAAAAGGTTCTGTAGGTTAGCTCCCCCCCTTTAAAGCTCTGTTTCTATTTAAGCTGGTTTTATGTGTTTGTCTTGCGACCGAAACCGAAACTGCGACTAAAGTGATCAAATGGCAGCTTTGGGCGCTGAAACCAAAACTGAAATTGGGGCGGCCTCTTATTATAGGGTTGTGATACTTTTAAGTTCACCCAATCAATTTGAAAATTTTATTTGTAATATTTATTCGCGTTCCATGCAATTCTGTGATGAACCCATTCGCCCGTGATTTGCAATGGCAGTCACACAAACAAGTCAAAATGGGGGCCCGTCCATAAAGTACGTCACGCTATTTCTTTGACAATTCTTACTCACCCCCTCCCCCTTTCATAATCTGTCATAAATCTCAGACCTCCCCCCCCCCCTTTTTTTTTTCCTACTTTTGAGTACGTCACGCTTTCGAATTAAAAATTGTTTTTAAAAAATCTACAACAAATTAACGTTTAATCTAAAAAAAAAAATCACTTGCAGGTACCTATTAAACTATTACATTTATAGAAGTGTAGACGCGGATTCTTCTGTCAGAGTTCACCTATCACATCAGACGTTAAACGTCACTGTCAATTTCAGGTTTTTATATAATTTAGAATTTAAAAAAAAACTGCGTTGACGTCACAAAATATCTTAACCCCCCTCCTTCAGCGTCACAAACTGCCAAACTTACTTAGACACCCCCCCTCGCCCACAAGAGGCGTAGCGAGGGTGTTTAACGCCCGGGGACAAGATTCGCGCCCGGGGAAAAGATCCATTTTAAAGCGCCCCTTTTTCTATTTTTCAACCCTCAAACCCATTATTTCCATCAATAAAATAATATCAAAGCACATTTTGGCGCCCCTAACTAGCTGGCGCCCGGAAACATCTGTCGCCCCTGCCCCCCCCTCGCTACGCCTCTGCCCCCCACTCCCTGTGCCCCCACTCCCTGGAGCATGACGTGCATTTTGTTTGGCCCCTAAAATCACAATTCTTTTATTTACTTTACTTTAAAAAGAATGATGTCTACACAGAGAGATGGACCAAATCCAATGTCACCGTCTGCATTGTGTGTGTGTGTGTGTGTGTGTGTGTGCAGGAGAAGGGGGTTAGGTCTGTGCTATATACAATAAAGCTAACACATAACACAATAGAGGTTTCTTAAATCTACTATAAAACACAATTCATTCAAAAACCAATTATTCTACGTGTTACAGTTTACAAACTGGTGACGCCTCCACTACCACTTACCGTATTTACACAAATAAAAATCTATTTCATGGCAAGCTATTACGTGTAGGAAGTTTTTTCTGGTGAATAAAATAAAACTTGCACACTTACAACAATGACAGCTCGCCACCACTTACAACAATGACAGCTCGCCACCACTTACAACAACGTCAGCTCGCCACCACTTACAACAACGACAGCTCGCCACCACTTACAACAACGTCAGCTCGCCACCACTTACAACAACGTCAGCTCGCCAACACTTACAACAACGTCAGCACGCCACCACCTACANGTCAGCTCGCCACCACTTATAACAATGACAGCTCGCCACCACTTACAACAACGTCAGCTCGCCACCACTTACAACAACGTCAGCTCGCCACCACTTACAACAACGTCAGCTCGCCACCACTTACAACGTCAGCTCGCCACCACTTACAACAACGTCAGCTCGCCACCACTCACAACAACGTCAGCTCGCCACCACTTACAACAACGACAGTCCTCTGCTCGGGTTTGAGCCTGGTCTCGTCCTCGTCGAAGCTGCTGCTGCTCTCCTCGGCGTTGTAGTTCTTGTTGACCAACCTGCTCTGGTTCCTGTTGTTGTTGTTGTTGGCTAAATTTGTGCTGCTGCCCATCGACGGGCTACGACCATCGGGCTTTCTGGCGACGCTGGTGAGACATGGTGAAAAAAAGGTTCGGAAAGATTATTTAAGGATAGTTTACACAATGTCAGCTCAGCCAGACGAACCTGTCTTACCGTTGTGTTAATTGAAAAAGAAAATTAGTCCAACATCAACGCACGATATAAATCAAGGCTTTCATCTTAGTAGAACTGCAACAGGAAATGGGTGCCTGACATAAGAATGGCCTGACATAAGAATGACCTAACATAAGAATGACCTAACAGAATGATCTAATATATGAATGGTCTAACTTATCAATGGCCTAACATATCAATGGCCTAACGTATCAATGGCCTTACAAATTGGCTGACCTTTTGGATTTCGACACCGCCAGGTTTGAAGAGGCGCCCGACGCACGTTTCGAGAGATTTTGCTGAAGCTGAAACAATTAAGGTCAAAGGTTACGTGTAAGGGTTATAGTGTACCTTCTTTTTCCAGGTCATTCCATTCTTATAGCGCATGCGCGCGGTCCCGGGTGGGGGATGTTATTTCCCCCCCCCCCCCAGTGTCACTGAAAGCAAGCACCTCTAAAATAATTGAGATGACTATGAAATAAAGCTGAAACAATTTAGGTCAAAGGTTACGTGTAAGGGTTTTAGTGTACCTTCTTTTTCCAGGTCATTCCATTCTTATAGCGCATGCGCGCGGTCCCGGGGGGGGGATGTTATTTCCCCCCCCCCCCAGTGTCACTGAAAGCAAGCACCTCTAAAATAATTGAGATGACTATGAAATGAAAAGCTGATGGTGATAGAACACGGTTCAATGTATCAAGCACGTATATTTATATTTAAAAAAAAAAAATTATATAGCGTTCGGGGTGGGGGTTTGATGGGTGGGGTTGGGGTAAGGGTTTCAGGGGATTGTGGTTTTGGTGTGGGAGGTTTGTGGGGGTGGGGGGCAGGGCAGGTGAACGTTTGTTCATATCTATTAATGGGTTTGACACAACCTGGACAAAGTCAAACTTTTCACACGTTACTCTTAGTACCCATCTTAAAGTAAAATATAGGATTTATTCATTCCAAATAAAATTTTCCCCAGTAACTATTTCAAATGTTCAAACCATGTAACTAAATGATGAAATCCATTGATTATGTAGGTTTTTTTCTCAGGGAGCAACAACAAGGGACCTCGTAGACGTGAAAAAATATTCTTAAAAAACAATCAACAATGATTCATTAAATTTGATGATCTATATTTAACGTCTGAGTAAAAAAATCACAAGAATTTGAAAATTTCTCTCTCATGTTAAAAGGTTTCTTTGGCGGGCCTATTCCCTGGGCAAATTTTGTCGTGGGCCCCTCACTTCAGCGCGCTCGGTACTAAAAAACTAAAGGTACTCACTCGTTACAACTGAAGCCACCGGGGACATTTGTGAGTCTATTCCCACTTGGCCACCTTCCTTGGGTCCCCCACCTCCAACACTCTCGGCAACTATAAAACTACGGTACTCAGTTCTCACAACTGGTGTCTCGGGGTGACTTTGGGTAGAGTATGCCACACCGCGGGATTTCTATGGGGTTTCTCCCCTAACGGCAAAAAAAAAAAAAAAAAAAAAGTTACAATAAAAATACACGTTTCTTACAGCTGGACTCATGGGGGCGAGAGTATCATGCATCGACCCTTCCTCTTCAAGGGTAAATGACGGCCTCACAGTCCCAGGTATGTCAGTACTCAACCTCAGCGGCTCATGCTCTTGAGTGGGTCTGTTGAAAGAGGAAGAACTCGTGAACGCCCCTCTTTTTTTTCCACCCCCCTGAAGGCATCTGCACTGCCAACGTCAAAATTTCAAACTTAAGACGCCTGTTTAAGAAATTCAACCTACAAGATTGTAGGGCCTAACTTGGCATGTGATCACTTTTCATAGAAAACCATTAAAAAGTATTTAAAAAAAAAGTTTGTTTTTTAGTTGTCCAATGTCTTGCTCTGTTGTGGAGTGAAGCGCTACAAATATATAATTATATATATATATAAATAAATGAATAAATAAATATAAATCTATCTCTCTCTCTCTCTCTCTCTCTATATATATATATATATATAAATATATATATATATATTTATAAAGAAATAAACAAAAAATATGTAAATAAAGTCGATTGTTTGTTTATGATTTTGAAATAATCATTTTAAATGAAAGAAAGATACCAAAGGTTTTATGACACTATATATTGGGGGGGGGGTATTCCCCCGCCCCCCCCGGTCAGTGTCACTGAAACCGTCGTTTCCATGTCAACAAGCACGTAGCACATAAATGACATGGCAATAAAATGAAAAGCAGTTGATGGAATAGAAACACCGTTCTGGGAAGCAATCACTTATCATTCGCATGTCATTCAGTGTCAAAGTGTCGCTCACTTGACATTCGCGTGTCATTCAGTGTCAATAAAGTGTCGCTCACTTGACATTCGCGTGCAATTCAGTCTCAATCAGGTGTCGCTCACTTGGCATTCGGGTGTTATTCAGTGTCAATCAGGTGTCGCTCACTTGACATTCGCGTGTCATTTAGTGTCAATAAGGTGTCACCCACTTGAGATTTGCGTGTCATTCAGTGTCAATCAGGAGTCACTCACTTGCTATTCGCGTGTCATTCAATGTCAATCAGGTTTCGCTCACTTGACATTCGGATGTCATTCAGTGTCAATCAGGTGTCGCTCACTTGACATTCACGTGTCATTCAGTGTCAATCGGTGTCGCTCACTTCACATTCACGTGTCAATCATTGGGGGCAGTTGCGCCTTCGTCAAATAGAGCAGAGCCTGGCTTACGCTTACAATTCATTTTTACAGAGACACTTGCTACACATGATTGATTCTCGCGTAAGTGTGACCCTAAACTCACTCAGGCCTGGCAAGTGCCCCACAGGCGAGCCTCATCAAGAGGCCCAAACTCACAGTCGGCCATAAATTAAACGGTCCACACAGGCTTCCAGGTTTGACCTGAAAAAAACATCTCGGTATTGGGGCACTCTGCAGTTACATGCTCTGTTTCAGAGGCCAGCTTACAAAGTCAAAGTCGGCAGTTGTGATAGCTACATAACATACTTCTAGTCCTATGCAGGTAGCTTCGTGTAGGGCAGTGCTTGGTTCAAATCAGCGCGATAAAGCTTTGTTCACTTCGAGACGGTTTCCACCAGGGTTCCAGGGGCATCATTTCAGGTTTTTCAGGGGGTGGGGGGGCCAACCAAAACTTGGTCGACTTGATAAGTTGTTTATTACTGGAGGCGCCACAGTACATAGACATTTAAACAAAACCAGCGAATTCGCGGGGGGGGGGAGGGCAAATGCCCTGCAGGGATCGCTCTCACCCGGCCACTCTCACCCGGCCACGACACGTTTCGCCAGAGCTTTCGAGCTGCATCACCTAACGTCCAGCCATTCAGCTTCTCTTTGAGCCAGGCTTCGACTCCCCTTCGGGCCATCGGCTGGTCTGTTTGCGACCGGGCTTCACCGTCTCGCGCCAGGGTATCTGCTCTCTCGTACCGTGTCACTTCAACGTAACTAGGTAAACCAATGGAAGACCACAATGGCGCGGAAGCAGTTTATCCCTTCACCAGGCACCGGCACACCAGGGCAACCAAAAATTTGCATCGAGTTCTTTCAATTTCTGACACTGGGGCATTCAATCTCCTCTGGTGGATTTGCCCCCCTCCCACACTCTCCTAACTACGCTACGAGTGCATCATGTAAAGCTAAGTACTCATAACCAAAAACTCATTACCTTCTTCTGCTCATGATTCTGTCCTCACCACTTCAGAGAATACAAAAAAATGAACTTAGTTCTTGCCACCACACCAAAACCATCTTAAGGTAACGTTTTAAAAATAACGTCCAACTCACGCGGGCTCGTCCTCCGCCCCTTCCTCTGGCGTCGAGTCATCGTCGCTGTCCGGGAGCTTGATCACCATGTGGACCTTGTCTTTCTTTTTCTTTTTCTTCCTCGTGGACGCCTCGTCTTCTCCGTCGGAGGCCTCGCCGGCCGGGCTGACTCTCTCGCTCCCCTCCGCCGCATCCTCCGCGAGCCCGATTTCGTCCTCCTCACTCTCTGAGCTGCTGAGGTTCGCGTCCTCATATTCCGCTTTCTGGTTGCCTATAGTCAGCTGAACAATCACGTATCTGGATCAGTGGGACACACGGTAAGGAAAAAAACAAACGATTAGGAAGCTTTTGGCTATAATGAGAGCCATTCCGTGGCCCATACTTGCATAAGGCCTGATCCTACTATAAAAAAATTAAATACTATTAAATTAAGATTCTAAAATTTAAGGAAGGTTCACACGAAAATGGCAACTAGTTGACACTGCACGCCTTAAAAGTCTCTACACAGAACTGAGAGAGGGAAGGAACTTTACGTGGTCAGCTTGTTGGTCTCAAAGATAACTCTTGATATTTTGTTGACTATGCCAGAGGGCAGAAGTGACCAGCGTTCTCTCTCCTTGATGGTCCAGAAGGTGCCCCTATAGAGAAAATGCAATAAGGTTTGGCGGATGAATTTGGGAATTTAAGTAACAACAAATGCCAAAGAGTGTAAAAGATGTATGTGTTTTGTTGGCTTTGCCGGCAGAAATGAACGAAACGTCGCGTGAAAAGCTTTCCCGCAAGGTAGGAAAGCTGCGTTAAACACTCTCTTATTTTGCTCGCGAAAATTCCCAAAATGGTGTATTAGTAAATCACTCAGGAAAGACAAGGTGCATTAGTAAATCAATCGGGTAAGACCAATGCCATGAGTTCGTACAGAAAAACTCTTAAATAAATATTCTATACACAAAGACAGACACACATTGTCTACCCCAATAGACCTACACACATTGTCTACCCCAATAGACATACACACATTGTCTACCCCAATAGACATACACACATTGTTCTATCCCAGAAGACAAACACACATTGTTTTGTCCATGAACACATACAAACATTGTTCCATCCCAGAAGAAGTACACCCATTTTTCTATCCCTGAAAACACACACAAATTGGTATAGTCCTAAAGACACACACAAATTGGCATAGTCCTGAAGACACACACAATTAGTATAGTCGTGAAGACACACACACATTGGTATAGTCCTGAATACACACACTAATTGGTATAGTCCTAAAGACATACACAAATTGGTATCGCCCAGAAGACACACACAAATTCGTAAAGTGTTGTAGACACAAACAAATTGGTATAATCCTGAAGACACACACACATTTTTATAGTCCTGAAGACATACACATTGCTCTATCCGGCTATTATGTGCAGGCAAGTAATCCCATTCGCACAACATCTCCAACAAATAACGGCACATTGGCACGGTTCGGAAAGCCCCGCTTTATACATTCAACAGGCCCGTTCTTAGGCATACGCTGACTACGCATCCGCATAGGGCCCCGAACGTGGGGCGGGGGGGGGAGGGTGGCCCTTGAGGCGCCCTCGATCCCCCCGTTTTTTTAAAACTGGCACTGCAGCCGTCTGTGTCACTCACGTTACCTTCCTCATCCTGAAATTTATCATTCTGAGTTGAATTCGAAGGCAGGGGAAGGGAAGCAGCAGGAGGGAGCTTTGGGGGTGGCAGACAGGAAATCGGGGGCTTGGCCGAGGGAATGGGAAAGAGGAAACATTGATGAAGGTAGAATGGAGGTGCCGCAATGGTGGGTGGTGTTTTCTCCTCAGCTCGAGGGAGCTCCACCCCGGAACCCTTCCCTTCCGGGGCCCCCAACCGACGCTGCATGCTTAGAGCACCCAAACTCCTAAAAATGGCTCTGCATTCAACGAAGAGATAGCCCCGCTGCGGGGAATCAAAGCGTACATTCTCAGCCTACCAAGTGTTCTTGCCATCCTGAGACAGGAAGTGTTCCTCTGGGGCATCGTCGGGGTCGGGAAATTCAATCTCGTCAGGCCCGATATCTCTCCTGGACAACAGGACACAGAAAAGAGAATCACGTCATACCATCTCTTTAGACTCAGGGAACAATCCATTGAGAACTTTGATCTCTATATATTAACAGCATCCATAAAAATCATGTCGCCACAGATGTCACGTGACATTTGCAAGTAGTAAATTGCGCGAGTATAAGATGCTAAAAAGATAAGAAAAAGCTTCCAAAGTCCATCGTTCAAACCAAAGTGAAACAAAATTAGTTTGTTTAGCCGCTAGGTGTTGTCATATATCAAATATAATGTCATATATCAAACGTAGTGTTGTCATATATCAAATGCAGTGTTGTCATATATCAAATGTAGTGCTGTCATATATCAAATGTACTCTTGTCATATATCAAACGTAGTGTTGTCATATATCAAACGTAGTGTTGTCATATATCAAACGTAGTGTTGTCATATATCAAATGTAGTGATGTCATATATCAAATGTAGTGCTGTCATATATCAAATGTTGTGTTGTCATGCAGTGTTGTCCATATCAAATGTAATGCTGTCATATATCAAACGTAGTGCTGTCATATATCAAATGTTGTGTTGTCATGCAGTGTTGTCCATATCAAATGTAATGCTGTCATATATCAAACGTAGTGCTGTCATATATCAAACGTAGTGCTGTCATATATCAAACGTAGTGTTGTCATATATCAAGTGCAGTGTTGTCATATATCAAATGTAGTGTTGTCATATATCAAATGTAGTGCTGTCATATATCAAATGTAGTGTTGTCATATATCAAATGTAGTGCTGTCATATATCAAGTGTAGTGGTGCCATATATGAAACGTAGTGTTGTCATATATCAAACGTAGTACTGTCATATATCAAATGTAATGTTGCCAATATCAATGTAATGTTGTCATATATCAAATTGAGCATCAGGCCTACCGGGGTGGGGGTGGGAGGGTAAATTTGAAGATAGACTGCGTTGGGACATTCAGTCTCTGAGGTAGTACATTTTTGTATGTTCCAAAAAAAATAAAAAATAAAACAACGGGAATTTGTGGAGGAAATAGGTAGGCAGGGAAGGAATGGTGTACAGGAGCCACTTTAAAAAAAAGTTTTCAATTGTTTTGTTGGTAATAACCCATTTCAAGTTTGAACCTACAAATTAGGTCCTAAACACTGCGCAGTTGTAATTTAACCTTAAGGCCTAATTTAACCTTAAGGGCTAAACAGTCACTGGGTGTAATTTAACTTTAAGGCCTAATTTAACCTTAAGGCCTAATTTAACCTTAAGGCCTAAACGGTGTAACTTAATCTTCTTAACGGCAGCTTGGAGATCTCTCTTTTTAAACTCTTCCTTTAAGGATGGATGGCTCTGGTGGGCATCGGTTTAAACCTACTTAAGGTTCCATTGGGGCCTGTTCATTTACATTTTGGGAAACACTGATTGAAACATCCTAAATTTAAATATAAAAGATTGTTGTACTCCTTACTCCACTGATTGTTGCACATATCGTTGCACATATTAAAGCTGACCAAGCCGGTGAAGATGTCACTCTAACTGCAACATCACGTGCTAACCTCATAGATACAAGGACAGTTCGATATGGCTTACCACATAAATATATAGACAGTTCCATGGCTTACCACATAAATATATAGACAGTTCCATGGCTTACCACATAAATACAAATTCAGTTAGACAGGGCGTACCTCATAGATGCAAGGACAGTCATATGGCCTTCCTCATAAATACAAGGACAGTCCCATGGCCTACCTCATAAATACAAGGACAGTCCCATGGCCTACCTCATAAATACAAGGACAGTCCCATGGCCTACCTCATAAATACAAGGACAGTCCCATGCCGGACAAAGTCCTGCGTCTTTGGAATTTGTACAGTGCACATGGCGGTAGGGTGCTTATTCGAAGTGTGGTAGATGCGATAGAATGGAGTGGAACAGAGGATCAGGTTCTTCTCATAGCTGGCCGGGTCCATCAGTTTGCTCAGAGGACAAACAGGGAGGCCCTGAGCGAGTGTTAAAAGAAAGTAAATAGATGTTTTAAAAAAAAAAATTAAGCCGCTCAACCTAAAGTATCTTAGTTTCTTATTAAAATAATTTTTGGACAGAACCCCCCCCCCTCCCCGCCCCCCATACATTTAACGCCTGTGTCCTAGTTCAATAAATTCTGATGGCAGTCCTATAGAGACTGATTCTTCAATCAACTTTTCATGTAATAGTTCGTTCCTTTAAATTTTTGTTCTTCTATAAAAATAAGAGATAACTGGTACCGTTAAGTTCCTTTAATTAAAGAATACTCAAATTGGCAGTTGAGAAAGCAAAGAAGACGCTACACAAATTGTAATGAATTTGTCCAACGTTGTCTCCTAAAACCCACATCTACCTGAACCAGAATTTTCCCACGTCTAAAACAGAAAGTCACCAAAGAATGCCCCAATCCCCTGCTCATGTCTCACCTCCAAATACAGCCCAACTCCCCTGCTGATGGCTTGTTTCCTAATACATTCCCCGATCCCCTGCTGTCTTACCTCTGTATACAGCCCCAATCCCGTACAGTCTTACCTCTGTATACAGCCCCCAATCCCCTGCAGTCTTACCTCTATATACAGCCCCAAATTCCTTAAGTCTTACCTCTGTATACAGCCCCCGATCCCCTACAACCTTACCTCTGTATACAGCCCCCGATCCCCTACAGTCTTACCTCTGTATACAGCCCCCGATCCCCTCCCGTCTTGCCTCTGTATACAGTCCCCGATCCCCTGGAGTCTTACCTCTGTATACAGCCCCTCTCCTCCTCATGCTGATGTTTTACCCCCAATACGGCCCCCAGTCCCCCTTGCTGATGGGTTACTTCCTAATACAGCCCCCCCCCCCCAAATCCCGCTGCTGATATCTCACCTCCAAATAAAGCCCCCATCCTCTGCTGATGAAGTAGAAGTCCGTACAGTCATCAGGCTCGTCTCCTTCCAGCATGGTGCCGGGTCGCATCCCTCCTGGCCAGTCCTCTTCTGGGATCGAGCCTTCTTCCTCATCTTCCTCTCCTTCTTGCCCCTCACCCTCCTCCACGCTCTCAGCTTCACCTGCAACGTTTCGTTGACGGACAGTTTAAAACAACAACAACAACAAAAGTAATGGACGAGATAGACCAAACCTTTGGGGGGTCATCGTTGCCATGACGTCACATACCTTCTTCTTCTCTTGACGCTTATTCCGGGGGAGGCGTCGTAGGGTCTTGTGGACATTTAAATTGTCCGACATTTACATTGTGTGACATTTACATTGTCCGACATTTACATTGTCCGACATTTACATTGTCCGACATTTACATTGTCCGACATTTACATTGCCCGACATTTACATTGCCCGACATTTACATTGCCCGACATTTACATTGCCCGACATTTACATTGTCCGACATTTACATTGCCCGACATTTACAACATTTACATTGCCCGACATTTACATTGCCAGACATTTACATTGTCCGACATTTACATTGTCCGACATTTACATTGTCCGACATTTACATGTCCGACATTTACATTTTCCGACATGTACATTGTGTGACATTTACATTGTGCGACATTTACATTGTCCGACATTTACATTGTCCGACATTTACATTGCCAGACATTTACATTGTCCGACATTTACATTGTCCGACACTTACATTGTCCGACATTTACATTGTCCGACATTTACATTGTCCGACATTTACATTGTCCGACATTTACATTGTCCGACATTTACATTGTCCGACGTTTGCATTGTCCGATATTTACATTGTGCGACATTTACATTGTCTGACATTTACATTGTCCGGCATTTACATTGTCCGGCATTTACTTTGCGCGACATTTACATTGTGCGACATTTACATTGTCCGACATTTACATTGTCCAACATGTACATTGTGCGAGATTTACATTGTCCGACATTTACATTGTCCGACATTTACATTGTCCGACATTTACATTGTGCGACATTTACATTGTCCGACATTTACATTGTCGGACATGTACATTGTGCGAGATTTACATTGTGCGAGATTTACATAGTGCGACATTTACATAGTGCGACATTTACATTGTCCAACATGTACATTGTGCGACATTTACATTGTGCGACATTTACATTGTCCGACATTTACATTGTCCGACATTTACATTGTCCGACATGTACATTGTGCGACATTTACATTGTGCGACATTTACATTGTCCGACATTTACATTGTCCAACATGTACATTGTGCGACATTTACATTGTGCGACATTTACATTGTCCGACATTTACATTGTCCGACATTACATTGTGCGACATTTACATTGTGCGACATTTACATTGTCCGACATTTTCATTGTCCACAACACAGTCATTCGTTGCTCTGACCCTGAAACCGGTCCGTCCGGCATTGTAAGCCTGCAGGTTGGTTGACGGGCATTTTGACCTGGTGGCCAGACCCATGAATTGACCGCTGGGCCATACACTCTGCCGAGTGGGATGGCGCCAACAACTTGTCTTTATTTCCTGGTTCTGAATGTTACGCCGAGGATCATGACTGACGTTAAAAAAAAAAGGCTTTGAGGATAACGTTCAAGAAAAGCTGGACTTTTTTACTTTCCGATTACCCATTTATAATGATAATAATAAGTATTTTTTGGTGATAAAAGATCCTCATTATTTTGGCAAGCCGTAAATCAAACACGCCAGAGCAATCATGGGCGGCGCAAGCTTCTCTGACCACTCGATGAATTTAAATTGAAACTATAAGTATATTTGACAAATATACTTGACACACATACCCGACAAAAATACCTGACGTATACCAGACTAATATACCTGACAGATATACCTGACTAATATAGCTGGCAAATATAACTGACACATATAATGGAACCTAACAAAAATACCTGCAAAAAATATACCTGACAAGTATTCCTGACAACTATACCGACAAATATACTCGACAAATATACCTGAAAAATATACCTGAAAAATATACCTGAAAAATATACCCGAATAAAATAACTGGCAAATATAACTGACATATATAATGGACACCTGACAGCTATACCTGCAAAAATATACTTGACAAATATACATGACCAATATTACTGGCAAATATAACTGAGACATGTAATGGACACCTGAAAAATATACTTGACAAATAAACCTGACACATATACCTGCTAAAATTTACCTGACAAAAATAACTGACAAATATAACTGACAAAATACTGGGTGGGCCAATAAAAGTGAGAACATCTCTGTAAAACATTACGCTACGAGATGTTCTCACTTTTATTGGCCCACCCTGTACACCTGACACATTTAAACGACAATTGAAGCTGACAAATTTACATGACAAAACTATCTGACAAAAATACCTGACAACGCCTTATCGGGGTCATTGTGTTCGCTCTCAGCTACGTCAGCATTGGTGTTCTCGTCCACCCAGACGACTTGCTTCTCACTCTCTTTCTCTGTGGGGGGGGGGGGGAAGGTTGGGGACAGTGTTCATCAAACTATTGTTTTTATTTTATACTCCCACATTCATTAAAGATATTATTATATTTTTTTATTAAGCCAAACAAACGTCAGCATTGGTGTTCTCGTCCACCCAGACGACTTGCTTCTCACTCTCTTTCTCTGGTGGGGGGGGGGAAGGTTGGAGACAGTGTTCATCAAACTATTGTTTTTAATTTATACTCCCACATTCATTAAAGATATTATTATATTCTTTTATTGAGCCAAACAAATCGAAATGTGTTTTTATTGATTGCATTGCACATATACATTTTTCAGCACATAATAAAGTTCAAAAATTTTCCAATTAAAACAATTTAAAGACAAGACATCTACGTTAAGTTATTTTACTATTGGGAAAAAAACAAAACATTGCTATTCAGTGAATTCGCTTAGTCATAACAGGGACTTTTAAGTTCTCATTTAGATTTGTGACTTCTTGGTAAGCGCGCTGGTCAATTTGTACAGATTGGGGAACAACGGAATTTTTTTTTATATCTCTCAGTCATCGCCGTGACAGAAAGAATTCGTCCCGAAAGGACCGATCCTAAGTATCTGGTGAAAAGGGTGGGATGTATCATCCATAATTTGTTTAGTTTTACAAAAACATCTTTCTCCAAATAGTTCTTCCAGTAAAGAATGTTTAGTTTGTGTCTTGGTTCCTATCTTTCTTGATTCTTCTGTTTATTCGGTGTTTGATAGCAGAAGATGAATTCCCACACCAGCTGCTAATACTGAAAATGAGCAGGCTTCCCACGACTCATTTTTAGGTGAAAAATAACACATCTAAATTAGATCCCTGGCAAAAAAATTTGCGTAATCCTTTATATTAACCTCGCTTTTTGTTTTTTGTGTGTTGAGGGCAAAAATCCTCGGACGGCTAATTGACCCACTTCCCGTAAAACTATCGAGCTGAAGTTTGCCACGTAGACTCGTTACCGATTACAACACAATGTACCTAATGTTCACATTTATAACTCTCTTGTATAATAATTATGTAGTGGGTCTGCCGTATTAAAATAATGAACAAAGCCTTCGTGAAACTTTTGTTTCATCGGGTTCAAATCTAAAAAATTAGCCCATAAATGATTCTTGCAGACAAACGAACATGTTAAATGTCGACTAATAAAGAATGTTTGCTTTAACGAAATTGTATGGTGTAGCGGAATAAGGAGTTCCTTCGTGGGTTGTTTATAGAACTTTTACATGGCCATATCAATAAATAATGCATAGGCTAAACATACGACCGATAGCAAATCTGTCTAGGTAGCTCTCTACTTATATTATAAAAGCTAAGGGTTCTCTATCCGTACGAATTTGGCCCCCCCCCCCTTTTCACGGTCACAATTTTTTCTTACCATACTACTTTAAAATACATTTGAACAACTTTTTAATTACTTTTTAATTAAAATGGTAAAAGGCAAAATATTCATTAGATGTTCATCTATTAAAAATCACCTTTATTAAAAAATTAAAAGTATCTACACATATTGATACTTTCCCCATCATTCTTTCGACGTACGCCGAATTTATGCGCGAACGAGTTTCAAAATGTTTAAATCTTACTGTTCCTGTCAAAAGTCTCGTGAAGCTTTTGGTTTCGGCTTCGGTTTCAGCAAAGAGTCATTTTAACGTTCGGTTTGATTTCGAGTTCAGCCTAAATCATAAAATCACATTCGGTTGTTTTCTAATTCAGACTTCCATATAAATCCAATTACACAAAACGCAGGCACTTACAGTGCTGTAAAAATTGCTTTGAAGAATCGAGGGAGGGATATTATGCAGATCATCATCATCATCATGTCCCTTAGTCATTGGACCGTTGGGGCGTCACAAGAGGACATGTGAACTATCCTCCTCCATTTGTCTCTGTCTTCTGCACTACGCACAGCATCGCCTAGTTTGAGTCTCGTACACTCTTTGATTTTATCTTCCCATCTTTTGTTCTCTGTCTTCCTCTTCTTCTCCCTCCTCTCGCTGTGCCCTGCATGATTTATTTGGAGAGCCCTTGTTGCCTTGTCACGTGGCCATACTATTGTAGTTTGCGCTTTTTTACAGTCACCAGGAAGTCATCGTACTGCCTAATTGCCCGACGAATCCTTTCTTTCACTTGATCATGGTCCCTATACCAGATGCCAAGAATGCTTCTTTAACATCTCATCGCCTTTATTTTCCTTTCAAGTTCAGCTGTTAATGTCCAGGACTCACAGGCATACAAGTAAATGAAGAGGACTACCGAGCGCATCAGCTTGATTTTGGTGCTGGGGGGGCTATATTTTATGTCGTTCTATATTTTCCTGAGCCTCTTTACTGCTGTTGGGGTCTGGGAAATCCTGGACACCATTTCGGGCTTGGAGCCTTCCTCAGAGACTATTGCAGATAGCAGATGCAAAAGGTGTGGACCTTGATATCTGATACAGCATTTGCTTCCATTGTCTTCGTGCTTACAATATTTCAGAAATAGTTGACTAATAAGAAGGCCACAGAGCAGTTAATGCAACGTTTGAAGAACGCGATGCGGTGCCAATCATGGTATTTAGTGGAGTTGGCAGGGACGGCCCCTGAACCGGACGGCCCCACAACAGGGGCCAACACGTTTGCTTGACCTATTGGACAGTTTCTGCTGGGTGTCCTGAGTCATCCGGCAATGAGGTATAAAATAAAATGAGTAAAACAGAGTATGGTTAAACCTGAAAAATTAAACGTAACAAAACAGCGAACGTGTCGGCAGAAAGCCTTCGTCAGCGAACAAAACAACAGAAAAAACGTTATAAAAATAAGAAATAGCACTTAGCTGGTAAGTAGTATCTGTGGGCAGCAATAGAAGTGTGGCAGAAGGAAAATGAGTGAGAGTTTAAATAAGCAGCGGCGAAAAAAAGGGGGGAGAAAAAAGTTCACTGTGATAGGTCAGAACGTGGAGGGGCGGAGCTAGGGTCAAGCTGTGAACAGAGACATAACATTAATCCCATCTGGCGTCAAAGTGCCGTAAGTCAGGATAAGTCTGTGTTCCAAATTGACCCGGCTGGCGGTGTTAGTGCTAGCCACAATCGCACTTATTGAAAAGTCCGCCTTGCCCCGGTGGTCGCTACTATTGAAGTGTTTGGAGACGGGACACTGTTTATCTTGTGTAATGTTTCGGAGGTGTTCGGTACACCTGTCCGAGAGACGGCGTCCAGTCTCCCCTATGTATGTCATCTGACAGCGGGTGCAGACAATGGCGTAGATAACGTTGCGGCTTGTACAGAGGAAACCGTCGCGTATCTGAAAACTGCCCTTGGGGAAACGTATGCGTTCAGTCTGGACGACAAAAGGGCACGTGTTGCAACGACTGCGTCCACACGGCTTGGTCCCAAAGTGGGAGGGGGGAGCATTGATACGACTGCGTACAAGCAGGTCTCTCAGATTTTTATCCCGTCTGAAAACAATGAGAGGTGGGGAAGAGAAAATTTCTCGTGTGTCGGTGTCTGCGAGTAGTATAGATCGATGTTTAAGGAAAACACGTTTAGCAATCAGATTGTGAGGGTGATAAGTTAAAATGAGTTTAGTCCTGTCAACATTGTCGCTCAGACGTGGTCTGAAGGCATCAGCGCGTGTAATATTCTTAACCCTTTGGAGGGCTGATGAAAGTACTGTCTCCGGGTAAGACCTACACCGGAAAAAGTCTATCATTTCAAGTGCCTTGTCCCAAAAGTCCTCATCCGTCCTCAAACTCTTCTCAGCCTCTATGGGTAAAATGCCCGACAAAGTCTGGAAGGATTTGCGGAAAGACCAGAAATTTATGTGGAGGATTACATCAACGCTCATGCCTGGACCACCCAGTAAGGATTGAGAGCGCCCGAAGATAGGACCATGTAGCACACAATTGGGGGGAGGGGGGGGCTTGGACTTTATGATGCATTATTATTATAATTTTTTTTTTTACCTATAATGAAGATTTTAAAAAAAACAATAACTGCAAAATGTGTTATAAAAAGAAGAATCGATTCAAACTGTTGCCTCACTTTCTGGCATAGGCATGATCTTAAACATCATTTCTTTCGCCTCCTGTTCAGCTCTGTCCCGTCTTGTTGCGTCCCACGTATTCGGTACTTCAGGCAACGACCCCTTGTGGTATAAAAGACCAGGCAAAAAAACAATCAGTTATGAAGTCCAAACACATCTAACTACAATAGCCGTACACCACACATTCTTTCGGGTGGGTGGGGGTTAATAGAAGATTTTATTTTAATTAGTTAAGGAAAGGACGTTTTTAAATGTATTAAAATGTAATTAAATGTATTTTCAAACTTTGTTTTGAAAAAAAAATGGAATATTTGTTTTTCGTGTGCGTTTCCTTCAACATAAAAAGATTGTTTTCAATTATTTTTCAATTATTTTTCAATTATTTCCATTAAATGTTGACATAATTCTTTTACTGCGCTACATAGAGGTCAGTGACATGTAAGTAACGAAAATGTGTGTAAAAAACAAACAACAGAAGCTATGGGACCATCGTCTCACAAAACAGACGACTATGCCAAAAAAAAGGTATACACAGAGACATTAAATATTTTTCACATAATTTCTTTTAAAAAATGTATATAATCTTTTAAAATATTTTTCAAGTAATATACTATAAAATATAATTTTTCAAAAATAATAAATAAATAAATAAAAAAATTATTAAAAAAAAACAAAGTAATTATCAAAATAAACAATGCTCTATGTAGCCATAACACAAAACCTACCAGATGCCACCGATTTCACTAAATAAAATTCCCGCTAACTGCACTAAATGAGATTATTAAAATATGACAAGTGCGTTTGGTGCGTAACATTTTCATGTGTTTTACCGAAACAGTCTCAATTTTAATATCGTGATATAAATCTGCGGTATTAAAGGGGTGGGAAATTATAATTTTAATAAAGTTCAAGGGGCGGTGGCGTACCGACGTGGGTAGCACTGACTGGGAATCTTATAAAGGTTACTTCACTGCATGTTTTGTCAAGTGAAGTTAGTTGATGGGAAGTCCACGCACTGCGTCCGCCATTGTTCGGCGTCTAGTGCTAATTAGTTTTCATTGCAGTGAGTGTGCATTTTCGAGTAAAGCTATTAAACCTCTAACGGCAAAAATCTCCAGCTACAGGATTACTCACGTCTGGCAGGTTAAACTTGAAGTTGGGAAAGCGCTTGTGGGAGTAGACCCCATCGTCATCTTTGAGCAGCAGGCCGGGTCTCGTGCGTTTGACCATGACGAACTGACCTTCGTCTTTCAGGTCCAGCTCTGCGCAAGCCAGGTAGCTGGTGTAGTTCTGGAGGAGAAATATTATCGAAGCATGAATGAAAGGAGATTTGCTGCTACTACAACTTTTTGAATGTCGAAGCTACCAAATAGTTGACCCCTACAATTTCTTTTCTCTCCATTAAAAAAAAAAGTGTTCTGATAATGATATTTAAGAAATTATGTAACACAGGGGCAATAACTTACAAATTGAGTGTACTTGGAAAGAGTTACGGGAACCTCTCCCAAAAATCTTGTTTTCGAAGTTATCTTGAGAACCACCTCGGTGTTATACAGTTCTTCGAACATTCGAAAGTAGGCCTTAACTCTCGTCTCTTTCCTGTTCAGCCTTCGCATCATCCTGTAGATGGTTTTGAAGTGTTATCATAAAACTGATGTTCTCATGAAAAGTTATGCATGGATGTGTCACTAGTGATCGATACCACAGACGACCAATGAACATTCTTTATATTTATTTTGGCTCAACGAGTTTTGTTTGATCTGACAATCAAACGAAAAATTCAGTTTTTATATAGGCTCTAATGTGTTTGGTTGGCTCTGACAGTGAAGCGACCAAAATCCTCTAGGTCAAAGTTCAGCACCACCGAGGTGACTCGGCGGTGTCACATGGGGTTTGTCTCTTCGTGGCGTGCCAGACCAGTAGGGAGATAATGTTTGTAAGATAATAAATAGGCATCAAATAAAATAAAATAATGTACAGGTTGTCCATAAGAATGTGCTTATGACATTACTCTTGGTTCTCATGTATGGTTTTGAAAGCAACTTTAAAGAAATCGATTAGAACATCAACCTTCTTACTGTATTCCAAAGGTCACCTGTAATGTCTTCTAAAAAAATCATCTATAATATACTCTAAAACTCACCTGTAATGCATTCTAAAGCTAATATATAATGTATTATAAGCTAAATAAAATGTATTTTAAAGCTAATAAAAATATATTCTTAAGCTAACATAAAATGCATTCTCAAGCTACTATATATTGTAATCTTAAGTTAATCTGTAATGTATTCTAAAGCTCACTTGTAATGCATTCTGCAGCTCACATAATATAATGTATTATAAAGCTCACCATTCAACGTATTCTACAGTTCACCTTAAATGCCTTCTAAAGCCCACCTGTAATGCCAGACATCACTGTAGAACTGCTCATCCTGGCGTAACGGTATGGGCGGCAGGGCCCGATACGGCCTGATCCTGATGCAGAAGATGAACTGCATCTTCTCTGACCAGATGCTGGACGTCACGAACATGAGCAGACCGTCCGGCCCGATCTGGTTCAACTGCTTGCGACCAATGAATGCGCTGCACAGGTCCAGGCTTGGGAGAAGATGGCATGGAGAGATGTGATGGTCAAGTGAAGAGACGTGATGGTCAAGTGAGAGGGTGTGATGGTCAAATGAAGATATATGATGGTCAAATGAAGAGATGTAATGGTCAAATGAAGAGATGTGATGGTCAAATGAAGAAATGTGGTGGTCAAGTGAGAATATCGGATGGTCAAATGAAGAGTTTTGATGGTCAAATGAAGAGATGTGATGGTCAAGTGAGAGGATGTGATGATCAAATGAAGAGATGTAATGGTCAAATGAAGAGATGTGGTGGTCAAATGAAGAAATGTGGTGTTCAAGTGAGAGGATGTGATCATCAAATGAAGAGCTGTGATGGTCAATTAAGGAGATGTGGTGGTCAAATGAAAAGTTGTGATGGTAAAATGAAGAAATGTGATGGTCAAATGAAGAAATGTTATGGTCAAATGAAGAGATGTGATGGTCAAATGAAGAGATGTGATGGTCAAATGAAGAAATGTGGTGGTCAAGTGAGAATATCGGATGGTCAAATGAAGAGTTTTGATGGTCAAATGAAGAGATGTGATGGTCAAGTGAGAGAATGTGATGATCAAATGAAGAGATGTAATGGTCAAGTGAAGAGATGTGATGGTCAAGTGATAGGATGTAATGATCAAGACAGAGGATGCAATGATCAAGACAGAGGATGTAATGATCAAGACAAAGGGTGTAATGATCAAGACAGAGTATGTAATTATAATAATAATAATAATAAAGTTTATTTGAAAAACACGCTTCATCCCCAAAGGCTCGAAGCGCGGTACAAAGTCACCCATGTTTAAAAATCTATAATTTACCACATTTAAAACAAACGCAACACTACAAAATCTAATTACAAGCATACCAAGTCAAAGTCTTTCTAGCCATTTCAACCATAAGCAACACAGCCAATGTGCCTTAACTGGAAAATATGGTAGACTACATCATCCTAGAAGGTTTTTGCGAAATAGATGGGTCTTTAAATCAGTTTTAAAGGACTCCAGTGTCTGGTTATTTCTGAGAGCGACAGGAAGGGCGTTCCAAATTGTAGGGTCAGCAAATGCGAAAGTGCGCTTTCCGTAAGTCTCAAGACAGAGGATGTAATGATCAAGACAGAGGATGTAAGGATTACATGAAGAGATATAATGACGGAATGAGAACACTTGAGGGACTGTTGGAGATTAAAACTTGTGTGATCTAAATGTTGTACGCCCGCTGAAAATTTTCGATTAACTAATGTTGGTTTATGCAAATAAAGATCAACCTCACCAAAGATTTGACGAAATTCTTTTTTTTTTTTTTCTGTAACCAATTAAAAAGTCTCTATCTTTTTAAAAACCATTTATAGTTCATCCAAACACGAACTTGGTTATTTTAATATATTCAAGAATTTTAGGTAGGGTTTTAATCAAATTTCTAGTTTAGAGCCGACAATTTTGAAATTGCAAAATTAAGGATGCGTACATTTCTTATTGTTTAAACTAAATAGCCTGGCTGCGCTCATATAGTAGAAGTATGTGCTGCCAAGAACATTCATGAACAAAAGTAGTTTGCGTTCTTTGTTAAACTGTTTGAGAACCCCCAACAACAAGGCACTTTCCTCTACTTAGCCGTCGCTCCATATCGAATGACACTTTTTTTTTTCGCCAAACTGCTCTGATAAAGTATGCACATCTTTCACGTCTACTATTTGCTTTTGTGTGTGTGTGTGGTAATTCTTAAAGTAAAACTCGTACAGCTCTTTTGTTTTTAAAAAAAAAATTAGTCCCGATTTAGTCCATGTTATGTGCTGGTTAGTTTTACTTACGGGCCGTCGTCGAGAGAGTGGAGGTGAGCTTCCAGCATCTCTTTGATGGGATCGTCCTCGTCACAAATCTCTATGGGAGTTTTATCTTCCTACAGATTTTAAGGAAACGTCTTAAAATTCGGGTTTAAAGCGTTAAAAAGTATTTTGTGGCGTGGCCAAAATTCGGCGCGTTTCACGTAATATATTTGACAGACATGATCTGTACATTCGTGCTTTATAAAAAAGAAAAAAAAATGATAATAAATGAAAATTTGCCAATTGTCGTTGGAATGCGATCTGAAAATAAAACGCTTTAATGGGAGGACAAATTATAATATTAAAAAAAATGAGAAGATGATTGTTGGCGACTTACCTTATTTTTGAGGTTGACATCAGCCCCTGCGTATAGCAACCAGTTGATGGCCTTGACATGCTTGCCTCTCACCGCAAAATGCAGTGGCGTCCAACCGTTCTATAAAGTTAAACAAATCTATTCGTTTCTTTTATATTCCTACTATTTAAAGTTAAGGAAGCGTGTCAACAACGTGTGCACGTGAGACTCGGGTGTTAAGTGTGACATTCGGCACAAGATTTGTAACGTAACAAAATACAATCACATTTTAAAAAATGACATTATTTTGTGTACGATTTCTTTGTTTATTTTTTTTAAACTGCTGCACTCAATGATCGGAAGTAGAGTTTATATTCTTACAGCTTAGGATGTCGTGTTAGCTATTATATGCAAGACACTTGGATACATTAAGATTCCTTGTTCATTGATATGTCCATCCAGGTTAAACATAAAAAAAAAAAAACAAAAACAAAAAAAACATTAACCAGTTAAAAAAAAATATTAAATTTCCAATTTTCAAACTGTCTCAGGCTCCAATGCTCAATCTGTCTCAGATTCCGATGCTCAAACTGTCTCAGGTTCCAATTTTCAAACTGTCCCGGGTTCCAATGTTCAAAATGTCTAAGGTTCAAGTGTTCTTACTGTCTCAGGTTCCAATGTTCAAACTGTCTCAGGCTCCAATGTTCAAACTGTCTCAGGTTCAAATTTTCAAACTGTCTCAGGTTCCAACGTTCAAATTGTCTGAGGTTCCAACGTTCAAACTGTCTGAGGTTCCAATGGTTCAATACCCCATCACAACCTAATCCATCACGAATTCACCTCTATTTATTTATTTATTTGTTTTTTAAAAAAAACGTTTTGCTTACCGCGTCCTGGACATTGACACAGCTGTCACGTGACACCAGCAGTGGCGCTATCAGATCACGTCGTCCCTGCATGACAGCTATGTGCAGGGGCGTCCTGCCAGCCTGCAAGGATAAACTTTCATACGTGACTTGTTAAAGGGTGCATGCCATGTGTTGCTCATGCCCGGAAGGGTTAACCTCTAATAAATGCGACATCTTAAAGTCTGCATGCCATGTGTTGCTCATGCCTGCAAGGGTTAACTTCTAAATGTGACATCTTAAAGTCTGCATGGCATGTGTTGCTCACCCCTGAAAGAACGAGCTCTTATCCTCGACATCTCAAACTGAGCCTGACACGTGTTGCTGAAATACCCCTTCACCGCAAAAAAAACAACTCGTAAGCTATTTTAACATATTATTTACCTACTCACAAATCATTAAATCAATATAATAGTTTGCGTCCATTTAATTGTTTAATTAAATGATTAATTTTTCTCTGCACGACTTATGCGAGTCCTGAAATTAGCACATCTGGGTTTTCCTGCAAGACTACGGAGTGCTGCTCACTCTATACCTATGTGACGTCAATAAACATATGGATAGAGGGAGGTCAGCACTTTTGAAAACTACTTTTAAAGAAAAATGTTTATTTGAAATGATATGTTTTATTTTTAGTTAAACAGCCACGCCCCATACAATTTTATGATGTTCCCAACACCAGTCTAATACATGTTTTTAATAATTGTAAAGCGCTTAGAGCTGTAAGGTAAGCGCTATATAAAAATGCCTAAATAAATAAATAAATACTATCAGACCATTTGAGCACATTAACCTTAAGGCGCTTTGCATATTCCGAAGTCCTACAGATATGCAAGTGACTGCAACAACTGGTTGAAAATGGAGGGTACAAAGTGCAAAATAATGTAATTTATTTCTAAAGAGTGCATTGTCCATGTCTAATTGTTCCTGTCGTCATGTACTCACAGGGTCTCGAACGCTCGGCTCAGCTCCATGGTACACTAATATACGGGCTATCTCCGGCTTGCTTAGAGTTATGGCTTTTCTGAGCGGTGTCAGGCCTTGCTGAAAGGACGAGAAGACTGCTGTTTAAAAACTAATAAATGGTGAGATGGTAGGATTTTGCTTGCGTAGATGAATAAGCCCTTAATACCCCACGTGGGGGGGGGCACTTAGGTGGCCGATGTTGTGGCCATCATGCAAACACTGGACGCGGTACTAAAGTTTGAATTTTGTGTCAAAATACATTTCTGAAAATAGCTCCACCACAGCTTCCACCATCTGCGGTATCATCAGGTTCACACTCCCATGAGAAAACCGGTTATATCTGGCGAAAGACTGGAGTTCTCTTTTAAGAAAACGAGTTACGTTATTTTTGTCAATGAACCGCTTTGTTATTAATTTAAAAAAAACAACAAACTAAATCGTCTCGTTTTGACAAGTATTAACGAAAGTGTAAATTTAAAGAAACAATATACAGTAGAGAGAATTGCAGAAAGGGTAGGAAAGCTTGACAATGAAGACAGAGTGAGAGCATGGGGACAGAGTGAGAGCATGGGGACAGAGTGAGAGCATGGGGGCAGAGGCGCAGCGAGGTGTTTGGCGCCCGGGGACAAGATTCGCGCCCGGGGACAAGCTCCATTTTAAAGCGCCCCCTTTTTCTTTTTTCCAACTCTCAAGCCCATTATTTTCATCAATAAAATAATACCAAAGCTCATTTTGGCGCCCCTAACTAGCTGGCGCCCGGCGACATCTGTCCCCCCTGCCCCCTCGCTACGCCTCTGCATGGGGTGGGGGGTGGGGTTGCAAGCGGGAGAAGGGTTAATTTTGGCGCCCCTAACTAGCTGGCGCCCGGCGACATCTGTCCCCCCTGCCCCCTCGCTACGCCTCTGCATGGGGTGGGGGGTGGGGTTGCAAGCGGGAGAAGGATTGGGGGGGGGGGACAAAGCAGTGAATTTCTTTGAGTTTGAGGCAAATCCCAGAATCACCGGCAGCCGATTACCGGATCTTTCTTCTTCAGCAGTTGCACGGTTTCCTTAGCGTAGGTCAGCAGAAGCCGGACATACTCGGTCTTGCCCTCGCCGATGGAATCGAAGAGTTCTGCCAGGAGCTCAGCCTCGGACATGTTGGGCACATACACGGACAGCTTGCTAATTTTAGACATTTTTTTAGCGTTGCTCGAACGGACTTGGCTAGTAATTTACCTATGGGGGGCAAAAAAAACAACAACAACGTATGTTAACGTGAAAGTGACCTAATCTGACAAAATATTTTTGGCTTACTGACTCGACATGTCAAAGTACAGATGCCATCGTGAAACAACCATAAAATCCAAGAAGTGATAATTTATGTTTACGCTTTAAACTATTTAAAGGCTATTTTTTGTTTTGGGATGGGTTTGAGGGCCGGTGATGACCAGGGCTGCCACGGAATTTTTTTTTAATTCCCAAGATTTGGTCAAAATATTTCCCAAGATTTCCCAAGATCATGATAATATATGAGTTTTTTTTTTAAAGGGAAATTATCTTGGGGATTTTTTTTTAAAAAGTGAGTTTTTGTCCTGGATGGGGTAGTGAATTCCCAAGATATTGGGAAATTTCACAAGGTGTGGCAGCCCTGGTGGTGACTACTGCTCATTAAGTTCTAAACGTATCTGAAAAGGAAAAAAAAACAAACCAAGAGAAGGCCAGAATAAGACAGAAAACTCATTTGACACCGTCAATAGCTTCGTCACCATATCTGTCAATCTAAAATTAGACTCGACTGTTGTACGTGATATTCTAGTATTATATGTCTTTGCCCAGAGTAGGAGATTTTTTTTTTTGTTTTTTTTTGTAAAGCAAGGGAAGTAAAGAAAAAAAAAAGATGCGTGAAACGAAACCTTTGCAGCCAAAACAAATTCACAGGGAAATAAGGGGTGGGTGGGGCATGGTGGGGGGGGGGGAAAAAAAAAAAAAAAAAAAGAAAGAAAAAAAAACAAAAAAAAAAAAAAAAAAGGAAAGGGGAAGAGGGGGGGGGGGGGGGGGGGGGGGGGGGGGGGGTGTCAAGGTTCTCACGCGAAATGTGCAGCCGAGACCGCAATTCCAGAATGGGCCTCGCAAGCCATTTGATATAGTAATTAGTGTCAACAGCTACTCCATCGTCTCGCGAAAACGGCAGGACGCCATACATGTTATCATTATGGATAGCATTAAATATGTGTCATTGTGCCCTTGGGATAATGCCGAATAAATGTAACACGTACGAAATAATGAAATAATTCTTTTCAATACATTAACAGTAGTTAACAAATGCATTCTTACTTCCACAGTAGTGTAAATGTTTTGAAATTATATTCTTTAAATAATTTTCCGGTAAAATTTCCTCTCCTTGAAAACAGAATTTGAATTTTAAATTGGAAAAAGTGCCCAACATGCTCGAAAAAGTGTTAGTTTTAACATCAATCGGATTTTCAAACACCATTAGTGCGCACGTGAAAAAAAAAAAGTATGTTTAAAATTTACTTACATTTAGAATCAAAACAATGTTACTCGATAATCTGTCAATCACCAACACATTCAATAAACGCCCTTTCCCCATAAAAGTCCATACGACAAGACCATGACGTTACCTTTAGAAGCATCCCATGGAACACAATCACTAGCGCACAATATCCATCTTTTTCCTTGTCATATACTCAGAACTAGCTCACCGAGCCCGGCTAACATTGTAAGGATGTTAAAATACTCCATCACTCTAGTCGAGCATCTTCCAGTATTTTCTGGTAGCGTGTGTCAATGGTACTCTACAACACTGTCAATAAATGGCCAAGTTTGTCGTTATAACTCTGTGACACTGTCTATCAATGGCAAAGTTTATCGATGGTACTCTACAACACTATCAATAAATGGCCAAGTTTTCGTTATAACTCAGCAACACTGTCTATCAATGGCCAAGTTTGTCGATGGTACTCTACAATATTGTCTATCAACGAACAACCAGGCACACCGAATATTGGAACAGAGACACTTTATGAATGACTAGGGTTCTACTTTATGACGTGTACCTGTCACACAGATTCACCTGGTTACAGTATCTCCTCATAACTACACAGTCACACAGAATCACCTGGTTACAGTATCTCCTCATAATTACACGGTAACACAGATTCACCTGGTTACAGTATCTCCTCATAACTACACAGTCACACAGAATCACCTGGTTTAAGTATCTCCTCATAACTACACGGTCACACAGATTCACCTGGATACAATATCACCTTATAACTTCACGGTCACACAGATTCACCTGGTTACAGTCTCTCCTCATAACTACACGGTCACACAGATTCACCTGGTTACAGTCTCTCCTCATAACTACACGGCAACACAGATTCACCTGGAAACAATATCACCTTATAACTTCACGGTCACACAGATTCACCTGGTTACAGTCTCTCCTCATAACTAAACGGTCACACAGATTCACCTCGATACCATATCACCTTATAACTTCACGGTCACACAGATTCACCTGGTTACAGTCTCTCCTCATAACTACACGGTAACACAGATTCACCTGGTTACAGTATCTCCTCATAACTACACAGTCACACAGAATCACCTGGTTACAGTATCTCCTCATTACTACACAGTCACACAGATTCACCTGGATACAATATCACCTTATAACTTCACGGTCACACACATTCACCTGGTTACAGTTATCTCCTCATAACTACACGGTCACACAGATTCACCTGGATACAATATCACCTTATAACTTCACGGTCACACAGATTCACCTGGATACAATATCATTTTATAACTTCACCTGGTTACAGTCTCTCCTCATAACTACACGGTTACACAGATTCACCTGGTTACAGTATCTCCTCATAACTACACGGTCACACAGATTCACCTGGTTACAGTCTCTCATCATAACTAAACGGTCTATCCAAAACACAGGAGCCATCACTCACGAACGTCTTATGACTATCTCCTTAATAATCTCTCTCATCTCTCTCTCTCTCTCTCTCCATCTCTATCTCACGCCTTGTGTCCACACACTTGTTTATTCTTCTATTCCTGTCATCCAATGGTCGTTCAGACACAATAATGACTCTCATGACAACAACTCACTGGACCCAAACATAGTCCATACTAACAACAGCGATTCTCATACCATTGACGAGAACTTCCACAAAATCTCCTGACCTCATCTCGACCACACATGGACCCCGGCTTATGATTATTTCGTGTCGTCTGCTTGTTAGATATTATTCACAAATGCACGTTCTGCAAGCTCCACTTTATTTAGATACATGAACACACAACAAACATCGCCAATACTGACAAGCTCTTATTTCTTAAAGGAAAAAAAAAATTAAAAAAAATAATTTATTCGTTTTCTGAATTAAGAAAGCGTCTAGTAGAGTAGCATTGAGAGTAGGGAGGAGGAGGGGGTGGGGGGTCCAACTCTTATTTTTCTTTGTACTGAGCGGTCGCGAATTCGGCTAACTGGTGTTTTTGTTATTTGGAAGAAAGGAGGTTAAAATCGTGTGTCGCCCTAGGTGGCTCTAACTCAATTCACACAAGTCACCCCGGGGACTATACCAACCTACGTTACGCCCAGGGATGGGGCAGTAGCTGAGATGTGAAACCCAGTGGCCTACAATAACTAAATCTCGTTGGGGCGCAATCCGAATAATTGCGCCCCTAGGCACATCTATTATAGAATTTCGTAAATAAAACGCAGACAGAAATGTTTCCGGGGGTCTTCGACCCACCGCCCCATCAACTAGGCAAGGTGGCAAGATGAAAAAAAACCAACACATAAATATATATAAATGCATGAGTTTAAACAACTAAATAGTTTGAAAAAAATAAGCTTACTTGATGATAGGTTAGGGAATGTCATGACTTTACACAAACATGATGTTCCTTTAGTTTGGCAGAATATATTATATCTATGTAGTTGACAAACGATCTTTAGGATGTGGTCTGGATGTCACACACAGGAGACCATAATATAGAGACTGCTATATCTCAAAATAACTATCTGTTAGCAAGTGGTCGACAAATCGCGGCTCGCGAGCCGCATGCGGCACTTTGGCGACTTGAGCGCGGCTCGGCCAGTCGGCCACAAATCGGTTTGACTCCGAAAATCATGGCTCTTGACAGGTTCTTGAAAAGAAATTCGGCTCTCAAATTTTTAAAGAATCGCCCTGCTTCTGATTTTTGGCTTGTTTTCACTAATGAGTTTGCCGACCACTGGGTTAGCTCAATTCAAATCATACCGTATCATCCTTAAAAGAATTAAATACTAAGGAGTAAAATGTCACTTCGTTTAAATCAAAGGGTGAAAAAAATGATAATAATAATTTAGGGACAAAATTTTAATAGTGTGATATCAAGTATCTCCCCTTCTTTTTAGCGGTGATGACATACTGGATAGAAGATTATTATAATTTGTTGGTGGGGCACCCGTTGACGACAATTATTCAAGGCAAGCCTCTGCATCCTATCACTGTTCTGAGCAATCTCTTGTGCCAATGATAATCGTAATGTTAATTCGCCAAAAAAAAAAAAAAAAAAAAAAAAAAAAAAAAAAAAAAAAAAAGAATAAAAAAAAAATAAAAATAAAAAACCAAAAAAAAAAAAAAAAAAAAAAAAAAAACAACAACAAAACCAACAGTTTTAAAAAAAAAGCTTTCTACTGGATTCTCATGTAGAAAAGATAAATTTAAAAACAAATGAGTTCTAATAGGTGTGGCCAGATTTAAAAAAATATATATATATATAAATTCTGATGTTGAAAAGAGAAACGAAAGTTGGAAGGGTAGTAAACATAGGATACTTATTTTTTTAAATTTTAATTTATAACTCTATTATTCAGGAAAGTGTGTTACTAAATTAGCCCAGTTAAAGAAAAACGCGTTCGATTTAAAATAATGATTGATGAGACGTGGACTACTTGTAGCCGCCGATGTAGATGAGGAAATTTAGCGTAGAGATAGGCATTGGTATAATGTTTAATTTCCTCATCTACATCTACTTTTAGCGTAGAGATAGGCATTGGTATAATGTTTAAAGTCCCGCCTTTGTGCTGAAATATAATTTGAGAACAGATTGCGCATGTTTCACACTTGGAAAGAACTGTATTAAATTTACGTACCTCGCTATTGATGTGAAGGTAGTTTAATACCGTGTTATTAAAGCAGTGGTTCTTAACCTGGGTTCGATCGAACCCCAGGGCTTCGGTGAGTCAGTCTCAGGGGTTCGGCGAAGGTCCAAAAAAAAAAAAAAAAAATCAAAAAAAAAAATATATTTTGCTATTGATGTGAAGGTAGTTTAATACCGTGTTATTAAAGCAGTGGTTCTAAACGTGGGTTCGATCGAACCCCAGGGCTTCGGTGAGTAAGTCTCAGGGGTTCGGCGAAGGTCCAAAAAAAAAAAAAAATCAGAAAAAAAAATATATTTTATTTTTCCTAATAAGAAGGGTTCGGTGAATGCGCATATGAAACTGGTGGGGTTCGATACCTCCAACAAGGTTAAAAACCACTGTATTAAAGGCTTTAAGCTTGGGACGTTGCAAAAAATAAGTAAATTAAACAAAGATTGTTCCCGGTATTTCCTTGAATATCCCGGGATTGGAGGATTTCCAGGGATTGGAGGATTTCCTGGGATTGGAGGATTTCCTTGGATTGGAGGATATCCCGGGATTGGAGGATTTCCTGGGATTGGAGGATTTCCTGGGATTGGAGGATTTCCTGGGATTGGAGGATTTCCTGGGATTGGAGGATATCCCGGGATTGGAGGATTTCCTGGGATTGGATTTCCTGGGATTGGAGGATTTCCTGGGATTGGAGGATTTCCTGGGATTGGAGGATATCCCGGGTTTGGAGGATATCCCGGGATTAGGGTATTTCCCGGGACTGGAGAATATCCTGGGATTGGAGGATTTCCTGGGATTGGAGTATATGCCGGGGTTGGAGGATATCCCGTGATCGGAGTATATCCCGGAATAGGAGGATATACCGGGAGAGGAGGATTTCCTGAGACTGGAGAATATCCTGGGACTGGAGGATATCCTGGGACTGGAGGATATCCTGGGACTTGAGGCTATCCAGGGGGGTCTCATGCTAACTTAAAATCAACCGGACTCCTGCTGAGAATCCCTATAGATGCACATGTATATCGTTCAGTGGAATAATGCTACCACACGTTAAGAAGACAATAAATTTTGATCGTCATTTTGAAACAAATTAAAATATTTCTATGTCATGGACGCAAATTGCATGTTAGACCCAGCGATAACCTCGTCAACGATAATGTAGTCCAAATAAACGACAGCATTTCAAGTACCGGCACTTGAGCAACGTCAAAGCTTAAGCTAGAGCGAGGCCCTGGCAGGAAACGCTTATCAAATGTCGTCTGCGCGCCTTTTTAAATCTCACAGATCGTGTATCGCCCCCCTTCGCCACTCGCCTTTATGATTCTCCACAGTCCTAATCCCCATGGATTAAAATTCGGGTTCACCTGTCGCAGCCTTTTCACGCAAGTCATCTCAGATTTGAAGGCAATTTAGTTAGGATTGTTAAGATTTAAGATGTTAGCACTCCAAAACATACTATTGTAGCCGTGTCTTATTATCATAAATTTATGAAGGAAATATACATTAATACATAATACATACATTAATACATTATACATTAATTTATGCGTCAATAGGTTTGCTGTTGTAATGGAAGAATCTTTTGACAAAGGAGGGGGGAAGCTGGTCGGTGGGGAGCTGGTCGGTGGGGAGGTGGTCGGTGGGGAGCTGGTCGGTGGGAAGCTGATTTGTGGGGAGCTGGTCGGTGGGGAGCTGATTTGTGGGGAGCTGGTCGGTGGGGAGTTGGTTGGTGGGGAGCTGGTCGGAGTCGGTGGGGAGCTGATTTGTGGGGAGCTTGTCGGTGGGGAGCTGGTCGGTAGAGAGCTGGTCGGTGGGGAGCTGGTCGGTAGGGAGCTGGTCAGTGGGGAGCTGGTCGGTGGGGAGCTGGTCAGTGGGGAGCTGGTCGGTGGGGAGCTAGTCGGTGGGGATGGAACGAACGTTTAAAATAAGATTAAATATAATATTAGGCCGGCTCACAACGCCCAAGAATCGTACAGCTACGACGCTTGCTTTCGATCAAGCAGAAGGAAGCAGTGCCATAAATTTGAAAAAAAAATAAATAAACATGACAACACAGACAGATTTAACGTCCGAAACTGTGGTATTCTGACGTTGGCAACTCGTTGCCTTATTTTGTGATGGGTGATCTGACCAGTAGTAGTATTCTGTCACTCGTTATACCGGTGTAGTGGTCTTTTATTTGTATTCTTAATTTGGTTGTCATTGGTCTATTTTTTTTTCGAAAAATCAAAAGGTAAGTTCTGGAATTATTACATAAAAATTTAAGAAACGATTAAACGGAAGAACAGGTTGGTCAACCGTACGTATTTTTACGGAGAGTCCGTAAAATAATTGGTTAAACTAAAAAAAAAAAAAAAAATTAAAAAAGCCCCCCCCCCCCCCCCACGACTGTTTAAAAAAATCATTCTCAAAGTCCTTAGTGCCACTAATTTATTGAAGTTCCATGGAAAACGGCTCAGCCAACTTCCTCTAAATTCAATACATATAAAAGTCACTTCCCACTGACCTACTAATTACGACATCCCAAGAACAACCAGCTCTAGGAAGTTGATTTTTTTTAAAAAACCTCGACGCATGACTTTAGAAATACGCTTAGCGCGCGCTGAAAATATTTTTTTTTTTTTTTAAATTGAGTTTTTAAGTAGCCCAAAAATGACCATCGTCCAGAGCATATCAAACAAACAGTTTTTTTTGTTGCGGTTGCATATGTTTGGTGTTGTGATGTCACGTGTTGTGGGTTTAGTAATCAGTGCGCTTGGAAGATGTGTTCTTAAATCTTCGTACGGCTAACTGACCCACTTCCCGTCAACCTATCGCGCTGAAACGTCACGCGAAGTTTCGTTGCGGGCGATTCAATCAAATTTTCAGCCCCACCCCGAACCCCCCCCCCCCAAAAAAAAAAAAAAAATCAGCATTGCCCGTTTTAAAGGGGAAGATGAGGTAAGTTTAGTGCCACTGATTTTACGAAATAGAATTTCTGATAACTTTGCTAAATGACATTTCAAGAAGAAAAAAAGTTGAAAGAAAAATCGCAAGTGTATTTGGTGCGTAATACTTTCTTTTTGTTTTTATGAAATAGTTGGTGAAATAAATCTGCGATGTAAAGGCGGGTGAATAGAATATTTATTTCAGGGGCGTGGAAAAAAAATGTGCGGTTGCGAGCCTGGGGGGGGGGCACTAAGTGAGATTCTTTTAAAATGCGTTACCATATGCATGTTTTGTCAAAATTTCATCCCCCAACACTCCATTGGTCGATATTACATATTATAAATGATTTATACCAAAACCTTTGTTTGATGGGTTGTCTAATTAGTTGTTATTAATGCGCTTTTAGTATTTTTTTTAAAAAACATTTAAACTTCTTCTTTAATAAACGATTTAAAAAAACAAAATAACTCTTAATTTAAAAATAAACTTTTTCTCTCGTTCCGCTACCTTTATAAGTACCCGGGTACAAGACGCGCGTTAGCCTTGGATGTCGGCTAACGTTATTGTCCCATACGCAGCGTTCTATTTTATTCTTATCTACCCCCCCCCCCCCCCCCTTTTTTTTTTTTNCGCTTTTCTTACGGAGGTGCCACCGATGAAGAATATTGTTCTCAAGTAAGTTCACGTTTATTCGAACTTTATATAGATAGCAATGAAAGGGGCCAACATTTGTGGACAAATATCTCGGGGGGGGGGGGTGGTTATCTACTGCCTAATAGCCATAAAATCCATAGGAGCCTTAGGATGTCGTAAAAATAGAGACATTGCCCTATAGGTATTTGAAGCGAGAGGAAGATTGGGGTGTTTGTAGACCTGATGCAGCTCTTGGTTTGTACGGGTTCTGGGTAGGTCTTTGTGGACCTGATGCAGCTCTTGGTTTGTACGGGTTCTGGGTGGTCTTTGTGGACCTGGTGCAGCTCTTGGTTCGTACGGGTTCTGGATGGGTCTTTTTGGACCCGATGCAGCTCTTGGTTCGTACGGGTTCTAGGTGGGTCATTGTGGACCTGGTGAAGCTCTTGGTTCGTACGGTTTCTGGGTGGGTCTTTGTAGACCTGGTGCAGTTCTTGGTTTCGTACGGGTTCTGGGTGGGTCTTTGTGGACCTGATGCAGCTCTTGGTTCGTACGGGTTCTGGGTTGGTCTTTGTAGACCTGGTGCAGTTCCTGGTTTGTACGGGTTCTGGGTGGGTCTTTGTGGACCTGATGCAGCTCTTGGTTTGTACGGGTTCTGGGTGGGTCTTTGTAGACCTGGTGCAGCTCTTGGTTTGTACGGTTCCTCCAAAACATTGGGTGTCGAATTTATGTTCTTCTCATTATGATCACACAGGTATTGTTTTTTTAAATTCATAATTGCTAATCAAAAGCGGTAAGAATGCAATATTCCTCTCGCTTTAAATACCCCCCTCCTCTCCACACGAAAAAAGGGTTCCTGTCCTTCGGCTACGTTTTCCCGACCCCCCCGGGCATATGTTCCACGTTTTGATTGCATTGCTGGGTCTGGGCGTTCGTTTCGCTCCAACAAGCCACGTCATTGCGACATTTAGGGCTGTGTGACAAATATTCAATAGACGCCCTCCCTTGGAGCCTATCCTTTAAAAGAAAAGATTATCCATGCCATTCCTATATAACAATGGTTGGACGAGAGGAGCCTGATCTAGAATTCACTTTAATTCTAATGCTACACCAATTAAAACATATAGATGAACAAACCAATTTTTAAAAAAAATTAACAACCAGCAAAATAATAAATATTTATATCCTAGTCAAGGCTCTACTTTTGAAGAAATAGTCTTGAACATAGTGCTGTGCCCCCGCCCCCCTTCCCTTGTTTTGTTAGCCCCTCCACCCTATTGCAATGCTACAGTTCGCCATACTTGTCAATCCTTTATTCCAGTTTTAAAAGAAGCCGTTAACAGCTTCTCGGGCAGTTACCAGGGGCGCCATGTGCCATCAGTCCACGATCTTCCAAAATAGGAAAGAAGCCTTGCCTATGTGCACCGTGGAAGAAAAAGTACAAATTTCAATAAAAAAGATTTGCTGATCGAAAAGGAAGAATAAAAAAAAAAGTCATCTTTAGGCTGATTAACCGCTGATGCTGTCCAAATACAAAGTGAAAAAAAAAAGATATATCGTTTATTGTTTGTTGAAAAAATGACCTTATGATCTTACCCCTAGTTCTTCCTTTGCAAAATTTTGAAGATTATACTTAGAAGATTATACTTAGAAGGCGTGTCAAAGTTAAGCTCGACAGGGGTCCAGAGTTAGAAAATAACTTTAGCTCAGGTTTCAGTTCGGTTACCACTGAAATTCGAGGAAAGATGTTTAGTGTAGAGAGTACATGTGTAGCTGTATCTATTATGTTGACATTTTTTGACGTACTTGGGTAAGGGGAAATGACGTGTTCGTTGTTATGGCGTAGAACGATGGCCGCGCAGAAGCGTTGGATTTCATGAGTTGTTTTTACATTTAATAAAGAAAGGGTTTATCCTAAGAGTCATTGGTTTGTTTAGATAGTGTAACCCTTGACAACGAAGTTATCGAACTAGGCGATTCCCCCAGCGCAACACTCCGCGCCTGGATTTTATGCACCATTGACAAACGTTCGTACGCGTTCAAGATGCGAGGGTTTTCAGTACAGCGGTTTTGGGGCACATGGCTACTAGCACAAACGTTCGGCTTGTACATTGGCAACCAGCTCTGTCTGCTGAGCTCTGTCAGACACCATCGTCGCAACGTAGAACTCTCCCACCGCGCTGGCATCCCGCCGGCAACATCTAAGTGCTAAACAATGTTTCAATGTAAAGACACAAGGGAGCCTCCTGTAATGCTGTCGTGTCGTGTTCGTAATTGCAGATCGCCTTTCCCGATACAATACACTCTCCTAGGCGTGCTTTTAAAATTGTACCATTGTGTAGGGTTAATATGTCGTCACAGATAGGCTACCTCTTTCAGTCCCTTTCAACTTAAAGACAGAGCCTGTGACAGTGGCCCACGCGAATACGGCCTCTCTGACAGGGGGTTGGGGGGAGGGACCACGCGAATATGATCTAAAGGATAAGATATCCGGAGTCACGGGATTTGAACCCCGCGTCAAAGAACCAGGAGACTTGGCACTTATACGCGAAGATTAATGAAAAGGTTTAAAATAAGCCAGAATTACGCCATGCCTTAGCCGTTTATATTCTGCGCATTCCAACACGGGGTAAAGCTAAATAATGGTTTTGGCCTTAAGACCTCAACGACAAAACGATTTATTGATAAGGCACCGTAAGAATACAATATCAGTTTTTGCAGAGTTTAATATTCATGTTTGTTTAAAAAAAAAAAGAAAAGAAAAGAAAAAAAGAATAATACAGTTGAACTGATCTTTGGGGTGCCTGGATTAACACCTATAATCAATAGTATTCTTTGAAATATAGAAACGATTCAATTACACACATTAATTTCAAAAAAAAAAAAAAAAAAAAAAAAAAACGGCTGAAAAAAACAAAAAAAAAAAAAAAAAAAAAAAAAAAAAATAAAAAAAATATTACCTGACATTAGTGTTCTTACCTGAGATATGTGGATACTTACCTACGAGAGGGGTAACCAATAGTTCTTGCTCCTGTGCTGATGACAAGTGGGGAACAAAAATGTTATGAATGTTATTTATCATTAATTCGCCGTTGATCTCAAGAGATCACCGGAAGCCAATAAATATTTGACACTGCCTAGGCAGCAACTTTTCGTCCTAAAACTATGACAGGTTTTTTAAAACGTTAAAACAGCCACAATTTTCATTACGTTATTGGCTATTAATTCCTCGCAAACAGAATCTGCTAATAAATCAATCATACATGTATTGACCATAATGTTAAGTTCATTGATGAAAAAAACTTTTTTGCAAATGGACGCGAGAATTGTATTTATTTTTGTCAAGACCATTAATAATAATAATAATTAATAATAAAGTTCATTTCAAAAACACGCTTCATCCCCAAAGGCTCGAAGCGCGGTACAAAGTCAACAAAAAAAACAAATCTATAATTTACCACATTTAAAACAAACGCAACACTGCAAAAACTAATTACAAGCATACAATGTCTAAGTCTTTCAACCCATTTCAACTGTGAGCAACACAGCTAATATGCATTAAATGGAAAATATGGTAGACAATATTCCCAGAAGGTGTTTGCGAAATAAATGTGTCTTTAAATCGGTTTTAAAGGACTCCAGTGTCTGGATGTTTCTGAGATCGAGTGGAAGGGCGTTCCAAATTGTTGGACCAGCAAATGCATCGGTCTTGTTGACATTCACCATCTTCGTGTTCACCAATGTCAATATATATTTGTATGTGTCAAGCCGCCACAAGTCAGGTTGATGCTGAGATAAAGGTGTGCACTACTGTGCACAAGCCCACTACTGTGCACAAGCCCACTACNTTGACTGGTGCTTTGCGCGCGGGGCTCTGAATCTCCGCCCACCATCGTATGTTACCGTAGTTCAGGTCCCCGGTGTTAAGATTAACAGATAGCGTTACGCTTCGTGTTCGAGTTTAAAAGCCTTTTTTTTTTTTTTTTATTCTGTGGGTTACGTTGCCACGCCCGGCCGAGCTCGGCTTTTTTTCCGGAAGATTACTTGATCCTCGAGCGTTTCGGGTCTGCCTGGAACTGTACACACCGACGAAGTGATTGGTGGGTGTTCTAAATAAAATAAGATTAAAACAGACTTGTCCTACCCAAAAGCCGACTATTTGTTTTCTTCGTCGACTATACCACTCCGTGCTTTGCCTGTAAAAAAAAAAAAGATGGCTGCCAAAACTATCGCATGAGGTATGTTATGTAAAGTTTGTTATTTTAATAACCTATTAAGTATAATATATAGATTGTATTTAGCACAACTCCGTTATATATATAAAAAAAGAAGAAGAAAATGTAAGAAAATGTTGCAATTTTAAATTCTACAGTATTTTTAGCCATGGATAATCGTAGTTAGGTTAGCTTAACAATATTGAACGATTTTGTAACGGCATTGAGCAGGATAACCAACAAGTAAATAAATTTATCGTCTATCACACCTGTACATATCTTCGATTAAATTTCAACCATCCCCCCATTTCAATCTGTTACACTGGCTTATTGCGATGCTATCATTTGCCATCAGCGTTGTATCTCGATTATTCATGATTAAAAACGAGAATAAATGACCCGATGTTATCGGCATAATCATGGTAGGTCCTTTGCGATAATTTCTATTCTAACTGCATTTTATTGATTGATAATGAATTTCTAAATGACACTATGTGGAATGCTGTGCGGCGACAAGTCAAGCCACAAAAGTGTTTCTTTGTTTTGAGTAGATTTTAACTTGAAAGAGATGTCCTGCCTCCATTATTCATCTACTAGACTGCGCCAGCTGCGTAACCTTCTAGCTGATAGCTATCTCCTTAGTAGTGAAATTCTTGCACGATGTAGAACACTTCAATTAATAAAAAAGAAAACTGCAAGAAGTTTTCGCGGGGGAAAAAGGAAGATGAGATCTCGTCACTCAGCTCCTTCCACCTCAACACCTGACCATATGCATCAACCCACTTCTCCCCAGTTTGCCCTCAAATATACAATGAAAGTAAATTGGTCTTTTGAGACGCAGCAATCGATGCATATCCATGTGGTGACAGATGTGTTTGAACGCCTTCCTGTTCGTCCAAAGCGCGTACCATGGGTCCCACTTGACTCCGGACGTATTCGGCGCAGCAACGTCATTGTCATCAGCGGCCGCCAGAAGCTTCCAGACCAACTACGAGTAGGCCACTATAACTGCCAATCCGTGGGCTCAAAGTGCGGGGCGAAGCGAACAAAGATAGTAGAGTTCGTAAAGGACGAATTTGTTGACGTGCTGTTCCTGACGGAGACTTGGTTGAGGTCAACAGGGGATGATGCCAAGTGTGCTGACCTCACGCCACCGGGTTTCGATATTAAGTCCTTTCCGCGTGCTACGCGAGGTGGCGGCCTCGCTGTCATTTATCGTAGCCACCTCCCAGTGACTTTCACCTCCACATTCCCATTCCAGCACACCTCTCTAGAACTTGTTCAGTTCACCCTCAACACGCCCCACACTGTCAACATGTTCTGCTTGTACCGCACTCCGCCCAGTAAGAAGAACAAGCTCCTAAACTCCACCTTCCTCTCTGAGCTCCCTGACCTACTTGACTACTGCAACCTGCTCCGTGGAACAAGTGTGATCGTGGGCGACCTTAACGTTCACTATGACGTCC